>JAPYZP010009106.1:0-11430 GCA_030522985.1 Torymus sinensis
TGTGACTCTTATGTTCCCAATTAATTAAATATTTAGTAAATTATTATTATTTATTATTATTAATTATTATTATCCTTTATTTACTCGAATCTACGATTAATTCATGAGTGTTGATATAATGTAAACGGTGGCAAAGAAGTTTTTAATTAGTTTTCATAATTTAGGAATGAAAAATTAAACATAAAAAGTTTGAGATTCACAATAATTATGATAATAATAATTAATAATAAACCAAAATATTAACATGATTTTCAGGTAAAAATCAGCTGATAACCACCTAAAAATCAGGTGACGTTTTGGCCTGATTATCAGCTGATTATCATCTGATTCTTAAATGAAAATCATATTAACTTTTTTATTTATTATTAATTATTATTATCATTTATTATTGTTAATATCAAAGTTTTTGTATTTCATTTTTCTTAAATTATGACAACTAATTCAAAACTTCTTTGCTAGTGCTTACATTACATCAACATACATTAAGTTAATCGTAGATTCAAGAGGAGAATCATAATAATAATTAATAATAATAAATAATAATAATTTAATAAATATTTAACTAATTGGGAACATAAGAGTTACATGAGAATCATATGACAATCAAATGAATGATTTCGGGGATGATGATCAAGTGATTGTCATAGGATTTTTTTCAACAGGGCAGTCACTGTTGCTCGTACCTATGTTGTTGGCTAGGGGTAGAGGCGGCGACCGCAGTCTCTCCGCTGCCCTCCCAGCTGTGCTCGGCGCGTAGCACCATTATTTAGTCGCTGACGTGCATCGCTAAAATAACTCCTTGCTGTGTGTCCCTGCTGAAAAAATCGCGTGACTAATCGCGCGATTATCGTGCCAATTTATCGAACTTTATCCGACGCGATTATTGAGTGACCAATTGCGCGATACATTTAAAATTTATTTTCAGAAAAATAAAATGTATAAAATGCATAATTGGTAAATGAGGTGGATTATTTAGGTGTTACCATTCGGGGGTTTGTTCCGATAGAATTTCCAGTAACGTTTCAGTTGTTCCTATAGTCTGAAAGCGATGGAAATTGTTAGGTTGGTATTTGCTGGCTGGAAGTGCTTGAGATGCGTTCCGCATCAGCTGATTGTCATGTGACTCTGAGGTAGTTTTCCGGCCAAATTGTTAGAGTCACGTTAATTTTCCGGGCAACTTGCAGTCATGTAAATTTTCCGGAAATTTTTTTAGAGCAACGTAAAAACTTTGGGTTACGTAATTTTTTCTTATAGTCACGTAAAGCTTCGCAAGGCACGTAACATTTTTAACTACGTTGCTGAACGACCCACTAGATACATGTAAAAAATGCTGTTTTGAGAGTCTGACATGAAAGTAGGAACTATTATTTTTATAGTCAAACGTCAATCCTTGCCCATTTTTTTTTTTAGTCAAGTGTCAATTCTTCGACTAAGGAAATATTGGAGTAAAAAAAGTAGTATTCGCGTACAAAATGTGAGTTACTTCAAAAATTTGAAGTCCTGAAAAAAAATCGAGTTACGTAAAAATATTTAAGTCGTTTGGTAATATAGTTAAAAATTTTACGTGATTCGTCGAAGCTTTACGTGATTATACGAAATGATTACGTAACTCGAAGCTTTTATGTGACCTCAAGAGATTTTCCGCAAAATTTACGTGACTAATGCCCGGTAAAACGTGCGTTCGTGCTATCGTAAAACGAAAGTTATTCAATAATCACATCGAGTCATGTAATTACGTAAATCTTGGTGCGAATAGTCACGTCCTTTTTTTCATAAAAGATGGTGATTTCAGTTTCATCTGCACTACTTTCGCTGCTAGCTGATGACAAAAAAATTGTAGTAAAATAAAATTTTCGTTGGGATTATTAATAACTTTTCTAAATCATTTACAGTGAAATTCCTTTCTTTAGTTTTTAGCGTACGAAAAATGACGCACAATATTTTTAAAAAGTAATTGACGAGGAACGCATTTCCAGCACCTCCAGCCAGCAAATACCAACCTACCAATTTTCATCGCTCTCAGACTGCAGAAACTATTGAAACATTACTGAAAATTCTATCGGAACACACCCCGGATGATAAAATAACTTTGTCGCACTAATACCGAAACGACCTAGGTATAAGAAACGCAGGAATATTCATCCGCATAATCGACTACCTTTGCGTAGAATATAGCAACCCCGCAGATGATGTCGATACTCTATTGAGAGGTTCGTCAACTATAGTATTTGCAATATTGTAGGAGACGCTTAACCCTTTTTGTCCCAAATGTCCAAAATTTAGACACAAGATTCTGCACTGTATCTTTTGATCCAAAAACCTTTAAAAAAAAATTAAGTAGGTCAAAATCGATAGCTTTTGGCCTCTTCTTTCGAATCCCATCATCTATTACTGTATGATTAATTACTGTATGATTTCGAGAAAAATAGTTATGATTATTGTTTCGAAAAAAATGTCGATTTTTTCGACGTTTTTCCGATTAAATCCAATATTTTAACATTTAAAAAGGCAATACTGACCAGTGCAAAAGATAATAATCGCGTATTTTTTACAAGCCCTTTCTTATCCTATCGGAATATATCGAAAAGATTCAATGATTATACACTCATATGTAAATACCTAACCTTAAAATACCTTTTTAAATGTCAAAATATTGTATTTATGCGAAAAAACGTCAAAAAATCGAAATTTTTTTCGAAAAAATGATCATAACTTTTTCTGATAACGGGATTTGAAAGAAGAGACAAAAAGCTATCGATTTTTACGTACCTCCTTTTTTTAAAGGCCTTTGGATTCAAATTTACAGCGTAGAATGTGGTGTCTAAATTTTGGATATTTGGGACGAAAAGGGTTAAGGTCGTATCAGCGATAAATATCATAGTAAGCGGTGGCACTTTATACCCTTTAGGGATTGCCCAAACGATCATCCTACCCCTACCGCGTATCCCCTACCCCGTCGGATCGTCGTACCGAGTTCATCATCTCTACTACTCTATGCTCATCAGAGAGTTCGATAGTGAACAAGAGAAGCGAATCGTTATGGAATCATTACGTCGATGACTCTTCATAATAAATACGCATGTAAAAAATAATAAATACATGCAAAAAATATATATTATAATAATGTAAACAATGATCACAACGGTTTGTTCTTTTAATGAAAGCATAATTATATGAAATTTAATTTATTGACAATACATTAATTTAAGCTTTATTAATTATTCACTTGCATTTTTGGAATAAGGCTCTTTTATATTATTACTATTATTCAATATTATCATTTTATCAATAATCATTATTTTTACATATGTATTTATTATCAAGTCGTCGACGTAACGATTCCATAGATTCGGTTCTCCCGTTCACTATCGAACTCTCCGATGAGCACAGAGTAGTAAAGATGGTGAATTCGATACCATGATCCGACGGGGTAGCGGTAGGGTGATCGTGTGAACAGTCCCTTATAAAATCTTGGTGCTATATATTGGAAATTTTGTATGAAAGAGAAATCTATATTTTTTCTGAGTTGTCCCAGATATTCCGACCGAAATCTTTGCCGCAAATCATCTTTAAGCTTTTGACAGTATCTAGATTTGCCATGAAGATCAATACTAGCTATAGCATCTAAGTCTGGTACGCCTATTTGTCGTATTTCTTGCAAGAACGAATTCGGCGTTAAAGTCGCTAAGTCATTACAATAAGAAGAAACATAGGTGAGTGGCCTTGAATTAATAATGGCCTCTCAATCGCAAAGGATAGTATACATATCTTCGTACTTAACAGATGCCTTAGCTAGTATTCGACGCAATAAACGTGTTATAAGACCTACAATACGCTCCTACCATCCGCCCCACCATGCAGCCGATGGAGTGTTAAAACGCCACTCTATCCGGTTAGCCGAACTATACTCAGCGATAGTATTCCAATTCAATTCTTTCAAATCATTATCGGTACTCACACACTTTGTACCATTATCGCTGAATATAGTTACAGGTCTGCCTCTTCACGCAACAAATTTACTAAATCCTTTAATAAAATCAGTTGTCGGTAACGAAGACAATAACTCCAAATGCACCGCTCTAAATACAGCGCAAGTAAATATACAGATATACGTCTTTTGATTGTTCTTCAAGAAAAGAGGACCCGCTAAATCGACGCCAATAATCTCGAAGAATGCGGCGTCTCTTACACGCTCTACGGGTAATGGTATCGATAAAGCCTCTATTCCTTTAACTTTGTAACGCTTACATCTTATGCACTTAGACAATACAGCTCCTATTCTACGACGCACTGTAAGAATCCAAAATTTCTCACGAAGTTTACAAAGTACTGTTTGTGTACCGGCATGCCCTAATCTATAATGCTCTTCTCTTATAATAAGCTCTACAATGGAATGCGATGGGTCTAACAAAATAGGACATCGAAAGTTCTCATCATCGTCACGATAAAATATTTTTGTTTCAACCCTCAATAATCGGTGTTCATCCCGGAAAGCATTTAAAGATTTTAATTTATCATCTCTTTCATTAACAAACATCTCTTTTTGAACTGACCTTATCAACAAAATTTCCGCGGCATTAATTTCGTTACTTCTTACATAGTTATCTAAATATCTACTCTCTTTTCCTTTTATTCGCGAGTTCGCAACAAATCGATTTAACCAGGCAACCATTTTTACAATCTTAATATAACTAGAAAAATATCGCAAATATACATCAGTTGCTCTAATATACGGTTTACAAATCAATACATTCGAAGTTACAGACGCCTTTTTCATCTCACGACCGACTTCTTCTTCATCAACGTGCATTCCGGCCATAAGCAATTCACTGCGAAGTAATCGCAACCACGCTGGTCCCTCCCTCCATCGGGAAGTTAGAAGTTAGGACGAGGTACAGCCTCTTGAAGGCAAATCCGCCGGATTTTGAACGCCAGGTACGTGGCGCCGGATTGCTTTCTTTGTTAAGGCTTTTATTTGTTGAATCCTATTCCAAACAAAGATGGCCCATTGCGCCTCGCGATTAATCCAAGATAAGACTGTCGTCGAATCCGTCCAGTATACTACTTCAACATTTTCGTAGTAACAAGTCGTGGTATTGTTACGCCTTTTGTAGGGGCCACACATGTCTTAGCGCCTATCAATTGTACTTCCACATCATTAATGCTGTTTTCTATGCGAATAAACACAGCTGCAGCATAGGCAAATCAATATTTTTCTTCCAAGATTGTTGAATCAATAATTTCGGATACAGCATCACTGGGCATGTAAAACCAATGGGGTCGAATATGCGTTGCGCAATAGACAACATAACTCTCTTAG
Organism: Torymus sinensis; assembly: GCA_030522985.1. NCBI lineage: Eukaryota > Metazoa > Arthropoda > Insecta > Hymenoptera > Torymidae > Torymus > Torymus sinensis. The sequence continues at coordinate 5,321 of JAPYZP010009106.1, forward strand.
TAGGAGGATCAAAATTAAAACCCTTCAAAAACGACAAATTGACATTTAGAGAGTCACTTTTCTTATTCCAAACAACACCTAGAACGGTGGTTTTATCAGTTTACCCGTCATTCATATATTCCCATTGCCTCAAATCAAAACCAGCTGTTTGCATGGCTCGGGTTATTTCATCCATGAATAATAACAAATCTTCCTTGGAGTCGACGCTATTTACACAGTTGTCTGAGTAGAAACATTCATTCATCTTTTGGAGAGTACCTGGGCTAACTCAAACATTAATAAAATCATTTAAAACATTCTTTAAATGCAGTGCAATAGTAGCACCTAATAAAAAAGGGCTACACGTTACTCCAAACACTACTCTTTTATGGCAAAAGGTTATCAGCTCTCCTTTGCGTTTCCATAAAAACCGTAAATAATCCCGCTCTTCTGGTGCTATGCTTATTTGCAGAAAGGCTCTTCTTATATCCGATATTACTCCTATTTGTTTCTCTCTAAATCTCAGCAGAATGGAAGGAATGAGCTCGATCAGGTTAGGCCCAGTCTCTAAGCATAGATTGAAAGAAGGGAGATTTGCTGCCCGAGGTGACGCATCAAATACCGGGCGAATCTTCGTTGTGCCACTGCTCAACTTCACGACAGGGCGGTGCGGTAAATAATGAGAGACAGTATCTTCCTCGTCATCAGGCACCTTCTCGATAACACCTTCCTGTTCCCACTCGACAAATACCTCATTATATGCATCATAAATCTGATTTTTATTCAGACTAATGAGAGTATTTTCTAGTCTTTTAATTGCTAAAAGTTTATTCGAAGAAAGAGGTGCGTGATCAGGAAGCCAAGGCAACTTTACCTCGTATCTGCCTTCTTCATTAAAGTATGTGGTTTCCATAAATCTTTCTTTTACATGCAACTGTCTTTCTTGTTTGGACTTCTTTTTTATTGGATCTTCAATACCTAATATATCCAATTGCCACTAATTTGAAACAGTAGAGCCTTCGAGAAATTTTGTTCTACACTTCCAATAACTATGTCCAGGTTTTAAACAATTAAAGCAATAATTGGCGTCTTTCGCGATTTTGCGTCGGTCATCTAACGAGAGTTTCTTAGCCTTATCACAGTCACTGTTATTATGTTTATTGCTTTTACAAAATGCACGTTTAGACGAATTTTCCATTTTTACAAATAACCCCATTGCGGTCGGTACATCAGCCGCCGTGGAAAACATAGCTTTTGTTTTGGCACGTTTTGTTTTGTCGTTATCGTAAATCCAGCTACCGCCATACGAATTCGCTCTTTATTCTCAACTTCAATACTCAAAAATTTCAAGAGAGCTGTAAAGCGTTTTTCTGAGTTATTCGCGCCATCTATCGTCGACGATCGTTTCCACGCCGTAGAGTTTCTTCTGGTATCGACGACTCGACCAGGGGAAATAAGATGGCCGTGCATTTCTTCGAGGTTACACCGAGCGTCTCGAGTGCACGCATATGCATTTCGAGCTTATCATAAAGCATAGCGAGGTTCAGCTTTTCTCGTTATGCAAAACTAAACCTAAAAGCTCTCTCACATACCTGCACTTGCAGTTCATCTTTACCAAATCTATTTTTGAGACTTTCTATTGCCTTCGGATAATTTTCTCTAGTTGGCGGGAAGCTATTTACTAAGTCATATGTGCGTGACCCGCTCTCTATTGACTGGAGCAATAGCTGAAACTTATCTTCATCATTTACGATTCCAAAATTGTAGCCAGTCTTTGACATTTTCAGAAAACTTGACGATTTCGATCTTTGGTAGCTTAAACTTCTTTCGCTCCGTTTGCATAGTAACGGTATTTCCGGTGGTTGGAACACCGACAGAATTCCTGGAACTATCACCTCCCGACGTTGAACACATACAAGAAACTTTACTTCTTGCAGTTAAATACTTATTCTTGTACTCGTCGTTTGTGCTATCCGTTTCATACAATGCTGAATAATCTCCAGTATTCTCAAGAATCAGTTTCAATCAATTCTGGGTACGATATCCCACATTTATTGGTTTACGCGAGAAGAATTATTCATGTTCGCCGCGCTCAAGAACTGCTCTGGTTTCATAATCAGGCTGTCGATGAGAATTCTGCGTTGTATACGACTGTTGATTTAGAAGATTTATTAGATCGCGGGCGCGAAAGTTTTAACGAGAAGCCAGAAGAATAATTGTTAAAAAATATAGATATATTGTATTTTTTTAATTTGATTTTTTAATATACATATTCTAGCACGAGAAGGTGACTTTTTATTTGACTCACACCCCTCTCCTTCATCGGACACGCCTTCGTCACCGCTTCAACAGCGGGCGAGAGTAAAGAAACACTACAAGTGGGGGAAGGTAGTATCATGAATGGGCGTAGTGCCGAAGAAGGGGACCGCTGCGAGACTCTCGAGATAATCCCACCGAGCGTAAGATTTACTGTTGTACAAGAAAGAGAGAATTTCGTAAGTAGATTTCAAATTGTCGGTCATTCCATTGTACTGCGCATCAATAATCCACCCGACGAATGCGATAACCTATTATTTTGGATCGAATTAACTATGCGGGATATTCACGCGTTTGTTATTTCGATGGTGCCGGATGACGATACTGTATTAGTCGGAGTTGCTATAAGTAGCGAACACTTTAAGCTCGGCACAGCTGGTCTGTCTTTTCGCCCACCTGAAAATTTTTTTTATGATGATTTATGGAATTTAATTTCCAGTATAGCACAAAGTAACCAAAACTTTCAAGTGGATGAAAGCTTTATTTTACAAGTCACATTTATAAGCGTTCCTGTGGGTTCGGGTGCACTCAGAACGAAAAAATTCTCCATCGACGGTGTGTCTCGGCTTTCAATGGTATCAATTACCAATACGATAATTTATGTCTGTCGCGCACGTTAGTAGTTGGGGAGGCTCATATAAAATTACGAGCCAATGACTTGGACGAAGTTCATGAAGAATGGAATATAATACGCGACGGGCGGCGTAAGCAACAAAACCAACTCACGGAATGCTTGATACAATCTGCAAACGTACGTATCCCCTGCGCCGGTTGTGGCTTCTACGAAATAGAAAGATTTCAGAATTTTTATCTGCAAAGTAATATTGTTATAGTGGTTTACGAGAAACCAACATTCGGCAATGGAGAATCTCCTTTTTTTGACGACCGCACTCAAATAAAAACTCAGGGAGATTTAAAAGGGGTTATTAATCTATGCTACGACCCACGTGCGAAGCATTTCAATACTATTTTAAACGTGATAGGTTTAGCGAGGACAAAATTTTTTTGCAGTTATTGCAATAAATTCTTTCACTTCATTGATCGGCACAAATGTAGAAAAACTTGCACGAAATGTTTCGTTTCTCCAGCCTGCTTATCAGATGGTATCGATTTAATAAAATGCGGTCAGTGTAATAGAGAATTTTTTGGCACTTCGTGTTATCAAAATCATTTAGAGGACGGAAGCTATAAAAAGAAAAATAAAAAATTATTCGACATTGTAAAATTTTGCACACGATGTTGTAAAGTAACAAATCGCTATCGTGGGCAACACGTGTGCGGGAAAATTTGGTGTAAATATTGCAAATCTAATCATTTTATAGACGGAAATTGCTATATGATACCTATAAAAAGCGAGTCCGATGATGAAGCAAAAAAGGAAAACGGTGAATATTTGAAAGAAAAAATTTTATACATTTTTTATGATTTTGTTACACAATTGATAGAGCTATGCGTACGGGATAAAACAGAATTTAGTCAAATCGTGTGTATCGCGCACAACGCTCGCGCTTTCAATGGCCAATTTATATTAAAGGAGATGGTCGAGCGAGGTGAATAAGTTTTGCCCAGTGTCATTTTAAACGGGACGAATATTATCTCTATACGATATGGGCGTACTAAATTCATCGATAGTTTAAATTATTTTCAAGCGAAATTGAGCGCTCTTCCGTCTGCCTTTCGCTTGCCTCAAAGCAGCAAAAAAGGTTTTTTTCCGCACTTTTTTAATACTTTAGAAAATCAGGATTACGTTGGCCCTATGCCTGATCCAACTTTTTTGGCACCCAATTTTATGTCCTTCTGTGAGAGAGCGACTTTTTTCAGTGGTACAATGAAAACGCACCGGATTATGTTTTTAACGTTAAAAACGAAATCGTCGAGTATTGTCTTATGGACGTGGAAATATTGCGTCGTGCATGCGTAGCTTTTCGAAAAATTTTTCTCGATATCGGTAACACAGACCCCTTTGTTTCACCGACCATGAGCGCACCGACCGTCAGCGCGTTCTTATTTATTTAGGAAAAATTTTCTCAAGGCAAACACTATAGGAATTTTACCACCGGCTGGGCACAGGCGCGCTGACAAACACTCTCAAAAAGCTGTCAAGTGGATATTGCAGTGCGAGCGTGAAATCGGGCGAGAGATTATTCACGCAGGACGCGCACGTGAATATCGGTTACCAGAAGGATTTTGAGTTGACGGATATTTGCCTCCATCGGAGACAGAGACTACTGTCTCGATCACGGCATCATCAGTTTTTACATCGGGTAAGGGCGTTGTGTTCGAGTATCAAGGCTGCTATACACACGGGTGCCCGCGATGTTTTTAAAACAAGCGCGATACGCTGACTGCTTTCAATCGCGCACATAACAAAGCCTACGAAAATACACGCCGCAAGATAGATAAAATAAAGTCGAACGGATACGAGGTGCGTGAAATTTGGGAATGCGAATTCCACAGCCGCATAATCGAAAATCCTCAAAACACGAATTATGTAAATAATCATCCGCTAATTAGTAAAATGATTTTAAACCCGCGAGATGCATTCTTCGGAAGGTGCACAGAAAGCATTATATCGTATTACAATGTTAGCGAGGGTGAAACATTTGGATACACGGATATTTGCTCGTTATATCCGTATATATGTAAAAGAGGCCGCTTCTCGCTTGGTCACCCTGATATTTTTGTCGGTAGTCAGTGCGATACCTTGACGGGAGGAAACAATGATAATCTCTCGCGAGTAGAAGGATTGATCAAATGCAAAGTTTGCCGCCTCGCAAATTGTTCCTTCCTCTCCTACCGATAAAAATGCACGGAAAATTACTGTTTCCTCTTTGTCGCTCTTGTTGCGAGGAGATGCGACAAGATGATTGTAATCACGAAGAAGTTCACGAGCGTGAATTCTCGGGTACGTGGGTAGCTGTTGAGTTAAGAAAAGCTATAGAATTGGGTTATTGAGTTACGAAAATACATATAATATGGAACTATAAAATGACGCAGTATGATCACCAGAGCGGTAAAGGCGGGTTGTTCGCCGGCTATGTAAATACGTTTTTGAAAATAAAACAAGAAGCTAGTGGGTGGCCGGCATGGTGCGAGAGCGAAGGGGACAAAGAGCGTTACTTAAATGAGTATTTTATAGCCGAAGGCATACGTCTAGAGGGGCATAAAATCGAAAAAACGCTGGGTTCCGCGCAGTGGAAATGATCTGCCTCAATTCTTTTTGGGGGAAATTTGGGCAACGCAGCAATTTAAAACAGATTGCGGTTGTAAAAACACGCGAGGCCTTACTCAGACTTTTGGTGGTTCCCGATAAAGAAGAACTCAGTGTATTACCCGTCAACGACTAACTGTTGTATGTAAACTGGCAACACATTGCGGAGTCTGTGGAGCAGGCCCCTAATACTAATGTAGTCATCGCCGCTTATACTACAGCGCAACCGATACTAAAATTATATAGTTATCTAGAAAAACTCAACCGCCGCGTATTGTACTATGACACCGACTCCTGCGAATCGTTTGTACTGAGCACGCAAAAAATGAGGAATGGCCGAATCCATCTCAAATCAGGTGGCTCGCGTATGCCTATGTCACCGATTATTTTGGGATTAAAGTATTTGTGTTCTTCTCCAAAAATTATTTGACCCGTATATTTTAATTTTTTTGTTGCAACAAAATTTCATGCGTTCAGCAATGTCGAAAAATTCCGAGAAAATCTTTCCTTAGAAATAAATTTTTTCAATGTAATTTTCAAACAGCTACTGCTTCACCAGTTTTTTAAGCTTTTTAGCGTGTAACACATAATTTCACTTAGTTTT
>JAPYZP010009107.1:0-14980 GCA_030522985.1 Torymus sinensis
TCTAATTTCATTTTCCTTTTTGAAATGCGTGTATGACTCTTTCTGTCAAAAGGATTTACGTGTGAAAGGGGTCCTTTTTAAGTATTTCAACAAAATTAATTTACTGTTGGCGCAAAAAAGTTTGCCACCAGATTCACCGTGTTTACGATTTTCATTTTATATTCAGTATAGTCCCGGCTACCAAAACAAAATCTGGTCTATTTGGACAAAAAAAGTTTTATTCATTTTTTGTACTCGGTGATTGGATGATTTCTGTAGAATTTCCCTTATATACATTTGTTCGCGTACGTATGTCCCGCGGGTTTTTCTTTCGACGTCCGGCTCTTGTCTATATGTAACGAACGCGAGCAGGGTAACCGCGAAGCTAATGAAATTTCATTAAAACTATGTGCGAATGCGTGCAAACACGGGGTAAAAACTTTGCAACGTAAATAGAGCTTCTCTCACTCTCTTGACGTTTGTTTGATAATTTATGCCCGCGTATGTTATGCGAAAGTTGGCTTTATACACCGCATTCACTAAAATCCCGCACTATACTATACACAAAATCTGGAAAAATCAATCCGAAACCTCTCACATCGATTTCTGACTTCTGACCCCTGAAAAAATTCCGCGCTCATGCATGCGCACACAAACACATATACTACCCCTCGCCAACTCGCCCAAGGATTATCCTGCGAAGCGTGAATACGACACACTCTCGCCTGTGCGGTAATAAAGCGGCCAGCGCTGCACTGCCGCGGCACATACAGAGCATGACTGAGAGAGGAAGGGAAAGAGAGAGATAGAGCATGTAGACTGTACCGATACGTATACATATATATGTATATGAGTAATTCTACAGAAAACATTATCAAATAAATGGGTACAAAATTAAAATAAAAAACTCTGCGAATTGCGTTGCTTCATCAAACTAATGTATTGATTCCTTGAGTTAATTTTTAATGCCATTAATTAATTGTGTCACGCAAAAAAAAATCGAGTCTTCCACGTGTGCGTTATGTAGCCATAAAAATATTGTCCAAAATCCTGTATAAAATTCTAAAATTTGAAATATCGAATATCATCAAAAACAAACTCGGCTCGAAGATATAAACAGAGCTATCTCTGTTCCAAATTTGAAGACGATCGATCAACTTTTACGCTTGTTCTCGTCTGGGAAAGAAAATCTCGATTCTTTTCAAAACTACTATTTTTTCTCGGAAACAAATGAAAATAATCACCGTAATTTACAATCCAACATTGCCCCTAACAATTGTAATAAGCGGTTAAAACTTCAGACCTATTTATTAAATACTTACTGAGAAATCGTTATTCCAAAATATTTAAAAGAAATCTTTGTATATTTTTGATATATCATCTTTTTTCGATTTTTTTTGCAAAACGATTTATGTTTGAAAGAGGATCATTTTTAAACATTTCTTAAATATAAATTTACCGTTTTCAAAACAAAGCTTGTCATCAGGTTCACAGGGTACGCGATTTTTTTTCCAATCAGAATCATTCAGAGAAACCAAAAAAAAAAAAAAAATCGGACGTGGGGGGCGTGCCATAGATATTTATATCTGTCGACAGGTACCGGGTCAGATGGGCCTGCCGCCGTGTGGCGCTGTGAAGGAGGAGAAGGGCGTGCAGCGGCTGGAGGCGATGCTCTACGCCCTCGACCAGATCAACGCCGACTGGCATCTGTTGCCCAACACGACCCTCGGCGCCCTCATCCTCGACTCCTGCAGCAGCGACACCTACGCCCTCGACCAGAGCATGGAGTTTGTCCGCTCCTACATGAACCAGGTGAGGCGCCAGCTTGCTCTTCCCCGTGTTTATACACGCTCGCTCGCTTCTTTTTTTTCCCCGCTACTCCCTCTTAGACGCGACACGGGGCCGCGCTGGTACTTTAGCCCTCTTTTTGCCAGCAACTCGTCCAGCTGCTGCTGCGCTGTTTCAGCGCGCGCTGCTCATCCCCTTTAAGCGTTATATTCCCTCTCAGCCCCCTTTCGAGCACGCGCCGAGCTACTTCTATACTTCTTCTTCTGCCGCTGCTACTGCTGCTGCTGCTCTACTACTCGTCCCCTCCCCCCTCTACCGTTTTAGCCTGCACGCGAGTTTTCGCTTTAATGAACCTTCTATTACGCTGGCCCTCGACGAGATAGCGAGGGAAAACGGCCGCCCCCGCCGAATAGTTTCGCATCAGCTGCTGCTGCTGCTCCAGTATACGTATGTGCGAGGCCTCTGCTCTGGCATTTTTCGTCGCCTCTCGGCGCACACTGAACTTCTGTAATTGCTTCTTGGGACACGCGCGGACTTGCGGATAAAGGGAGCGCGAATGCATTATCAGCTTAGCGGATTATTTTTCGAATAATCTGGTATAATACCTCTCGCCTCGCCGAGGGGGGATAGGCAGTGAAAAGAGAAACGCTTCTTTAGCGCAGAATTCTTGAAGGAGCTCCTGATGTCAATTAACAAAAGCATTGTGCCTACTGTAGTTTCTCCGTCGATGCGCGAGATTGTAGCTTGGCTACCATTCTCTGCGGGTAATGCGCGCGCGAGGCAATTTTTGAATTATGGCCCGCCGAGAGTATTTCGATATCGCTCGCTAATACGGAAGATACATCAACTTTCCTCCTACTCCTCCTTCCTCTCATAATCTCCCGTGCGATTTTTCGAGCGAACGTTTACTTTTTTTCTTCTTCTGCTCCCTCTCTATCTCTTTCTTTCCCCTCGAACTCAGCGTGAATTTCCGCTCAATTAATCTCGGCGTGATGCCGGCGCGAACCCGGGGAAATCCGAAAACAGAAAAAAAAAAACAAAACAAAACCCGAGGGACACTCGCCTCGTCGGTGACGTTTGCCCCGCTGTTCTCCGTCAATTGAAATGTATTTTATTGCGCGAGATGCATCGTGTCCGCACGTTGTGCACGCGTGTGTGTTTATATATATATCACACAAACTCGCGGGCGTGGAAGAAATAAAGAGGATGCTTTCGCAGAGGAGGCAGTTTTCGTCGACAGGCGTATATATACGTATATATTGGCAGCTTCTCTCGGCGAGTTCTCGCGCGGCGAGATCACTCTGGGGAAGTTTACGCTCTCGAGAATATCCTCCGCTGCGATCTCGCACTGACACGACATCGCACTTTCTGATTGATCGATTTTCAGCGCGCGTTGCACCGCGCGCCGAGCCGAGAGTGCGCGCGCTCGCTCTCTTCTCCCCTTCCCTCAAGAATATCTCGACGAGAGCAGGCTCTCATTACCGACTTAAACGACTTTTCTAATCCATTTATCTTACGTAATTTATATACGCTGAGAGGGTGTGCACGCGCGCGCGCGCGTGTGTGTACGTGGAAGACATCACGGTTCGATCGTCATCGCGTGTGACGCGCCGAGGTCGAGTCAATTTTTATATTATTGTCGAGGCGACGTCATTCATTCTGGTCGTTAGGCGCGGAAATTCCGTTATTTCGTGTTTTTTGTTTTCTTTACGACGTTAGGTTCGTGGATAAATCGATGGGCTTATGAGATATGTGAAAAAGGAAAATCGAAGTATTATACGGGAGCCGCCTCAATTTTGTGGATTTAACCTTAATTGCGCGTGCGCTACGAAATTGGATCCCCGAGCTTAAAAATTCAAATTAATCTATTTCCGGTTGCCCCGTCATCGCATTTGAATAATTGTTTTTCCACTTTTTTTTTTGCTGCTGCTCGAAATGTGGAATAGCATCGAATTACGAAAAAAAGAAAAAACTTAATTTTACGATAGACGGGTTATTTATTATTCCTAACGCCTGTCGAAATCCTAAAAGGATTTAAAGTTTTGTTTCGTTCCTTAAGGGCTTCCCCCCTCCCCAATGTCATTTAATACAATATTCATGAGACTTTTAGTGCCTCACATTAGGGCCGCTTTAATCGCCATCCTGTTTGTTTGGTAGGTAATTGAAATAAGATCTTTTGAGCTCGTGAATACCAATGAAAACGAAACGTTGATCCCCGAATACAAATATAATTGGTATGATCTTTAAGCAACATTCAATTTCATGCGCAAACAGCTGTATACAATTAACGATAACACTTGATAAACATGTACATTCGAATTTCCATCGCGCGTGCGCACAGGAAAAATCCAGTAAATCAAGCCCCGACGCACGTATAAGCAACCCTTACACCACATAAATCTCCGAGTTTTCCCCATGCATGTATATAGACACGCACCAACGGCGGCGGTAGCTCTCGAAGGCAAACTTCCAAAAATTGATTAATCTGGCCGGCTGACAAGTACTTCGTTCCACAATCGCCCACTTGTGTATTATTCCTCGGGCCCCGTGTTCTCGTCTCCGCCCTTATACCCTGGGAAATACACTGTCTGACCCTCCCCGACGCAAAAAGGGGGTAAAAAAAAAGAAAAATGGAAAACAGAAAACTTCAGGCCGTGAGGGGAGGGGGTAAAAATGCTTTCGACGAGCGAGATAAAAAATTAAAGCCCAAAATTCCCTCTAACAGTTGTCTTTTATAGCTGGCGGTTAGTGCCAACGGGCAGCCAGCGGCTTGGACGCCCCCCAGGGAGTGACTCTCTTTTTTTCCCCTCTCTCTCTCGCTCTTTTTTTCGGGTATTTTTCTCGCCTGCTTCACGCTTTTTTCTCCACCCCCCCCCCCCCAAGATGAACGCGCAAGATGGGTTTCGCAAAACTATAGGTATTAAAGGTGTCGAGGCCGGCGCGGGAGTTCCTCTGGTTTATGAGTTTTTGCAATTAAGTCCGATTTATGATGACTCTTATACCCGCTGAAAGAAGGGGTTTACGTTATTTGAACTTCTGAAAAAGGACGACGCGAGGGCAATAACATTAACAAGAATCGTTTTGGAAAGTCGCGAGGAAAGGAGTTGGAAAAAACAAGTGGAAATAGCCGAGTACGGTCAGACACCAGGCCTTAATTTCAATAAGCGTTGGATAATAATAAGATCTTGCGGTTTTTTGGTAAATTCCCCTCTGTATTCCCTTCTCGAGAGAGCAAACATTCATTTCGAGTTTAAAGCAGCCTCTCGCCGTACAGCATCCCAAAACGCCGCAGCCTTTAGTCAACACCGACGAACGCGCCGCGTTGAATTTTCAATTTTTCACGTTTAATAGCTCGCAAATAATGGGACGTTTCCTCCCTCTCGTTCTCTCGCGTCCTTGCGAAAATAAAGAGGACACATAAAGGCAGAGAGGGGGCCAAAGGAGACAAAAGTTACGGGTAATGGAGGCAATTAATGAAAGTTCGTTTTCGTTGGAGACAATGAATTGTGCAGAAAGAGACATTGATGGCTGTTTGTTATCGCACTGGCGCGCGCGCGCGAGCTGTAGAACGGGAAGGAGAATGGGAGGGAGTTGAGCTCTCAAGGCTTGAACTCTTAGTTACGCATTCGAAATGAGCCTCCTGCTGCTTGTGCGCCTCCAGCATTGTGTGTGTGTGTATGCGCGCGCGGCCGCTAGAGAGGAGAAACTCCGTAGATGCTATTTTCCAAAGTTTGCGCTCTCGCTAGCTTCTTTCCTGACAGCTTGTCCCTGATATTTCCGCCTAGCGACTAATTGGTTCCGCGCTCCGTGCGCACATTAAAGAAGGAGAATTTGCACGTACTATACGAGACGTATACGGCGCGTAGTGTGTAGCGTAGTAGAGAAAGAAGGCGAGGAGAAGATATAGGAACGACGATAAATCTTTGCCTGTTGCTGCTTTCAGGACATAACGGAGTACAAGTGCGATAACGGCAAGTCGCCGATCTACGATCCGCACAAGCCGGTGACGGGAGTGATCGGCGCATCCTTCAGCGGCGTATCCATTATGGTGGCCAACATCCTGCGGCTTTTCAAGGTGAGTCTCTACCTCTCGCTCTCTATATACATGTGTGTGGCTGCGTGTATGTATGTACCTACCTCGCTCGCGGCGACGTCGTATTGATAGCGCTCGTCTGTACACACGGCGGCCGCCGGCGCACCTCTTTCAATTCCCAGTCTGACGCCGCCGCGGCTACTTTAGAAATATCGTCGGAAAGTGCTGCTGGTGAAAGCGGAGATTAATTTTCGCGTTTGCGGCGGCTTTTTTCTCTCTCTCGGATGAAAATTGCGTTATTGAATTCATTTGATGATATAGCGCGCGCGTCCTTTCATATAAGTGCACGTATAGAGAAAAGTAGCGTCTTTTCGATTTTCTGTAGATAGGCGAAAGATAGGTTGATAAAATTATTGAATAAATATGTACGGGTCTTTGGGAATGAATTTTCGTGCGTTTATTGGCTTTTGAAAATCCTCGGAAATAGCTTATTTTCTGAATTTTTTCTTAAAGTTCAACGCGACACGAAAAGAAAAGTTTAATTTATAATATATGTTGTATATGGCCTTTTCTTATTAGGAAGCCCGCTTAACCCTAAAGTTTTCTCGGCCCGTAGGCAAAGTTTGTCTCTACGCGAGGAAACTATTTAATTAACATAGGCAAGAAGGCTTTGCACGGCGTGCGACATCGGAATCGTATTGTGTTTTGCAAATATTGCCGTAAACAAAAGTCGAGTCGATGGTTACACTGGAAGAGCAATTTTCCATTGGCAATTTTACTTGGTTGGTCGCATTATTTAACCAGTCAACATTTGAATTAAATGATCACTCTCGGTATTAACCAAATTAATACCCGCAGCACATTACGGCTGGATTATTGTGGGAACATCATATTAGATTTAGAGCAATATTGATCTAGGCGCGTTCAATAATTGACATGTTATACACCCGCTCGCTGCACGCATCAAGAAATTGCGCGATTGGTTATAATAATCCATCAGCAATTAGAGTATGTAGAACTAGTGTTTGTAATTTTAGCTGTAATACTGTCTGCAGATAAACACATTCAATAAACGTAAATATGTTATTTCATCGGCGGTAGTGGATGTTTTGATCCCGATAAACTATGTGCAATAGGGTGACTTCACCAGTGGTGGAACAGTCACCAGTGAATGAACATTTTCTTTAAATATATGAAAATATCATGATTTCAATGTATTGTTTATCTAACATGACGATAATTTTCGAATCCTCGAAAATTTTCATTTCATTTTATATAAATATTCTGCATAAAAGAAATTATTTTGTTAAGAATAAAATCATAAAATCGCCGCTATTAGAAGATATTTACATATTTTCATTAAATAAAATTTTTACTTCGATTCTTTATTAAAAATTTGCTCACCGACGTAAAGTTTGAACACTTTAGAATATAAATTACAAAAGGGTTTTACTTTTATCCATTTTTAAACCACTTAATTAAATAACAAAAGTTACAATTTCCTTATTCGTTCATTGACTGGTGAAGTCACCCTACCCTGGCAGCTGAATTAATTCCAAATTTCCTCTATAAGGTTTTTTTTTTGAACTTCACGATAAATTGTAGTTTGCGTGTGTGTGTATGGGTGTGTGTGTGTCAATTATCAATGCCAACATTTTGTATAAATATTAAACATTTTTGATTAAATTTCGTTACGAAACATTTTCATTATTCAGTGTGACATAACCAGTATTTTGAACTTTTAATTAAACAATTACTGCTATGTGTGGAGGTGTTTCACGCATAAGTTTGGTCGCGTATAAACATAAAGTTGAGAATCTAACCCCAAGGTATCGAATATGTCTAAAGAGTGAGAGGTACACCGTGTAAAATAAAGTCTGGATTAAGTTTGGGCTAAGTCTGAACTAAGTCTAGATAAGAAAGTCTGGTTGGTTGGACCATTCCATACTTTTATCTAGACTCTTCAGTTTTTTATTAGAAGTCTGTGTAAAAGAGTCCAAATTTTATCCAACACCTCTTGCCAGATGTTATATTCAGCGCACGGAGTCTGGATAAAATACTCAAATGGCGATATACTCAAAGAAAATATACTCAATAATGCGCTGAGAGACACAAAAGTAATTGAATATATAAAATAATGTGTATACATTATATATTAGATTATATTTTATTACTAGAAATACAGAACATCAGATAATAGAACAATTAATTTGTGATAAAAATTATGAATCAAAGGACATTGTGATTTGATTTCCCCGTACTCACCTCATATGACCTTAATACCAGTTAATGATACAGAACAAATTTTGTTTCAAATAAATGTCAATACAATACAAAAATAATAATATTTCAAAAATGTTATAATATTTAATAAACGCATAACTTATAAATGATGTATTATAAGTGTTAATCATTTGTTCATAAATCTTTTGACATTGGCCGACAAGTCTGGCAGAAAGTACCGGATAAAGTCTCGGAGCATTTCCAAGACTTTTTATGCTGCAGACACTGTCTTACGATAAGTCTAAGGTCAAGTCTGGGTATTTTCTCAAGACTTCGTGCACTAAATATAACGTCTGGCAAGAGTAATTATACTATCATTTATAAAACTGAATTATAAACATTACGAAATATAATTAGCAATATACCTCCGAACTTTCTATATAACTTTAAATAACGAAATACGAATGTAAAATATTCTAACAAAATTTAAAAGAATTCAGAATATAATATTCTGATACGATTATATTTTATTATATTATTTTATTACAATAATAAAAATACTGTAGCCCAATTTATCTGGATATGGTGTTTAAAAATAAAATACGTCAGGTACACAGTAAAGGGATTACACGAGAGTAATATAAAGGTTATAGTATAGTACACTCTACGTGACCTGTCGAGTTTAATTCTGATTTGTCGACGTCATAAGTTACTTGAGATTCATAAGAGTATAACGCCGTATCAAAAGTACGAACACCCCGGCATTACAGCGTAAACAAGTTTCAACGATCGTCGAAAAACGCGACAAAATAATACTTTACACGGCGCGTAAATGTTTTTCTCCACTAAACTCGAAAAATATCGCGCTCTGAAAAAAAAATATATATATACGAATAACTAACCTGGGCGATGAGAAATGTGAAAAGAGATTTTCCATTGCCAATGAATCTAATTATTCGAAAACCCAAACCCATCCGCATCCCGACTTATACTCGCCCTCGGAGCTTTCTCTCTCTCTCTCTCCTCCAATCTAACAAAATATCCATTATATGCAACGTTCGCGCCATTCTGAGAAAAAAAGGAAATTCAGCTTTCTCTGCGAAAAAATACACACACAACCGCCCAGCCAGCCATCCAGAGAAAGAGAGACGGTCCACTTGACAGCCACTCTATCCGCCTACACATATATATATATAATCCTCGCGCTTCCCGCGCACACTCGGTCCCTTTTCACCTCTGAAATATCGCCCTCTCTCTTTCTCTCGCATGTGTTTTCTATTTCCTTTTTTCCGTCGAGTGCGGTGCGGCGGCAGACGGGAATGATTTCGATACAGCTGGCAAAGCATTCGAGATTATAGCCCGGGCTTCGGGCTTTTCAGCGTCGGCGGCGACCGCGCCACGCTCAAAAGATGTCGTGCAAGCACTTGCTGCCGCGGCCCCGCGGCGAGTGGCCTCTTCTCGAGCCGTGCACCTCGCGCGCCTGCGCGCCCTCAAGTACCCGACGAGAAGAGCTGGCGCGAGCGAGAACGCGACGGAAAAATTATGAAATTACACCCTTGCGAACGAGCGAGCGAGCGGCTAATGCGCGAGAGCTACAAGCGAGTGTACCGAGGCTATGGACATTTTTCCATGCGTGTGGGAGGATAAATCGTTACTTTTTTCGGGGGGCATAGGACATTCTTTTTTCTTTCAAGGGCTTGGAGAATGTTTCGTTTTGGCCGAGGATTCGGGGTTGACGTCTCGTCGTGGTTGGAGTCTTTGCATAAGAATTGAATTGTTAAGGGGCAATAACGGCTTTACGATTATTAAAAGGAAATTTGTGAATTTATAGTTTTATATTTTTTATTTAGACGGAAAACGAGGAAATATTTTTGGCCAGCCGCTGGGGATGTCATGAGGTTCGCGTGAAATTTAGTCGCTTTAAACGAACAAAAATGACTACACTTTAGGTTTAATAACTGCATGACTGATACGGTTATGGTATGCATGCGGGCCTTAGATAGCTATGGCGATAAGCATACATATTTAGGAGTAATTAATAATAATGACATTTTATGCGTAAAAATGAAATTTTAACTTGCAATAAAAGCTTTTTATCTTATCGGTATTGATTTACGCGGCCTCTATAACACAGTTGAACTTTAGGAGCTTTCAGGACCAACATTTTATGAGCATGGTTCCATCGTATAATACACACGTTTAATATAATATACAATAGTTTTTGTGCACATCATGATGAGATTATATATCAATTCAATCATAAACAATACTCTGATTATATTACAATAACAACGTTCGAATTTTGGAAGTATCGGATCATAGAACTAAACAATGTTGCCAATATCAAATAAATTGATAACAATTAAATTTTTTAATAGAAATATCGACTACTGAAAAACTGTTTCCATTATGATTGGCATATGAGTAATTTCGCCGAACTTTTAACATTCGGGTTAGAGAGAAATTGAAAAAAATAATTGAGAGCACATTTTCATATGACTTTGTCAGTGTACGAGTGATTAATTGTGTTTTTTAAAACAAGTATCGTTTTTAATAACGTCATTCAAAGTAATATAAAATAAATTCTATAAGCCGCACACTGATGAGTAACAAATCATTTTATTCGTTATGTTAAAACAAAGGCTCTGCCATTATAAAGACCTACAAAAATGCAAAGCCATATGGAAAAAAAAATTTAATTTTTGCAAAAATCTGGTAACCTTTAAATAACTAATTATGTAAGAGGCACATATATCTGGTGTTGACTTCTTGAAAGTACAGGTTAAAACAGATGTAAACAACTTTTTTCAAATCAAAGAAAGGCCATTTTTTTAATCGCATAAAGAAGATAATAATTTGTACGAGTACCACTTGAGTATGGCTTTAATTTCAATCTTTCTCCTTACCATAATTTGTACGATTCTAAATCGGGTTTTGGTACAAAGATAATGTTGTTCTAACCCCACTTAAGAACTGTAACCTTTACAGAATTCCGTGTAGTTAGTATATCTAAAGATATCAAAGAGTAACTCGAATTTGAAAAGTACTGCGGAATTACTCATATTTATTCTTTCAGCGTTACATACTCAATTTTAATTATCAAATTTGCCAAGTGACCGATAAAATCTACTAATTTGTCATCATTGATTTCAAGAGTTAAATAATGAATAGCAGTTCTTGTAGCCCATTCAAATGAAGCTCGAGCTCTCTCGGCGCGGATTAACTGCGCTTCCTGAAACACTGAATGTTCCAATTTTCATGAGGTTGGCGTTCGCGCGTTAATAGCTCGCGACCCATTGTAAAGCCTTTCAAAAATACAAGGGGACTAGAAAAATAATGAGTTCTAAGTCACGCGAACGCTCTAATGCAAAGAAATAATCGCTTTGCTCGAGTGTAACGCCGTATATCCAAGAGCGAAAGAGCGAGAGAAAGAAAAGGAGAGAGAGAGAGAGAGCTTAAAACTTGAAGCCATTATTTCCGAATTCGATCAAAATTTGATCGGTTCATCGATCGAGTGCCCCGTGCGCTCCTAGCACTGCGATTTGACGTTTTGAGATTTGCTGATCCATAAATCACTTTTTACGATCCATATCAAAAGTTAGCCAGCGCCGCGAATGCAACTTTGATCGGCGCCATTAATTTATGGAGTTTAGAATGACTTCGCGTGTAATAAGCTATTCGAAATCCGTACGAATGTCGTAAAAGTTATTATTACTCGATCGGGGAATAATATTGTCAATGTTATATGCCATTCAATATGAAGCCGCGTATTTAGAACGGAGAAAAGATTTTGCAGCTGCGCCGCTACGAGCGCTCAAAAACGCTTGAAAAGAAAGAAATCTTGCTCCCCTCGTTTGGAGTTTACAACGCCGCGCGAGCGCATACATCCACTTCCACGCATACACTTACATGCACCTGCGCACACGTATTCACACATATGCTCACAGTCCGAAAGTCGGCGCGCCGGTGACCCGCAATCGTTGACCCGGAGTCGAAAAACAAATCATCTTTCGCCATCGTATAATCCATGAAAGCTGCCTTTTATACATAAAAAAGAGAATGTCAACTTTATTCAATTTCAAAAGTACGTGAAACATGTTCTACCATTTAAAGTATGTAAAAACACGTGAATATCGGAAGAAAATTATTGGAGTATTGCAGGCAGAATAGTTGTTAAAAATTGAAGTGTTCATACTCAAGTAGTTGTGGCCGTACTCAATTAGTCTGTAATCCGAGCACACATTAAATTTCAGGCGGCTTTATTATACACCTCTCTCATTTAGCAACCCTATCATTTTCCTATTTAACTTTGCATTCTTTCATTCTTCTGATGATAGGACAGATTTTAGTAGCCGCATTTTCAAAAATCATTACAGCATCCCGTTATTAGTCTGCCTCGCGAAACACATAAGTGGGTCGTTTGGTTATATCATAGATCTCGAGCGTTTCACTTTACCCTCCTCCAATATCCTCTTCGCGAAGCTCTTCTCATTAGAAAGAAGCAACGCTTGGCTGGATTAATTACACAGGCGTGTACCAGAAGAAAAGGCATGTGGGTTCGTGAGAGACCAAACCACCAAATCCCCATGGATTTTGGCCTCTTAAACACCAAATCCTAGCTTGGCATCGCTCCGTTAACTACGCCATTACGTTTCTACCTAATGGAGATAAGAAGAGTTTTATTAAGGGGACAAGTGGCGCGCTTAAAATCTATTATAATAATAACGCAAATTCAAACGATCCAATTTCAATGTGTTCCGCGATGAAGAATACTAAGGGGACGTAAATTTAATTATTTCAAACAATATTGGCGGTCCAGTCCCTCGAACCAATCCTGTTTATCTCTTCTCCCCTAACTGTCTCGTACCTCAGCTAATAGAAATCACCTATCACTTCCCCGATCGAAATCTTCGCCCTCCCGTCGCTTTTAATTGCGCACTGATTCGAACTCTGCAGAAACAACTTGAGTGAAAGCTCCCAAGTTTCCTAATCGTCACCTCTCTCTTTCCCACTCTCTTGCTCTCTCCCTCTCTCTCTCCTTTTTCCTCAATTTGCTTCCACCGGCTGCCGAGCAAGCGGCCGCGAGCGCTCGCATAGCAGAGCAGCACAGATAGGGAGAGATCAATGAAAATGGGATTACGGCTTATGCAATAAGTCGAGGGAGACTGGGAGTAGCAAAAACGATAATCCATCTCTCAAGCGGCGGAAGGAGCGTTTGCGAGCCCCCCGGGGGGGCGGGTGTTATCGGGCCTATCCAAATGGAGACCAAGAAGTCGTCGCCGTCGTCGTCGTCGAAGAAGAAGAAGAAGAGGAGGAAGAACTCATAGAATACGACGACGAATTATCCGGGGCACTTTTACCCGTTGAAAAGAAACGTCGCCGGTCGGCAGCCTCTATACCTGACCCTCTCTCTCTCGTTCTTTGATGCTCATGCTCTGCTTCGCGCTCTTCTATATACGCTTCCACGACCTTTCAATCCGCGCGTCGTCGGGGCGAGTCGCTGCGTCAGCTTTTGTTCTTACGAAGCATAACCCGCGCGACGCGCTCGTTTTTAACGCCAACTTCGCGCGACGAAACTTTTCTAAATCGCGGCTCTCATGCAGCGTATAACTATATACATACTTTCGCTGCTGCATACTAATGGAGAATTGGCAAGGCGGCAGCAGAAAGTTTGTGCGTGCGCACTCTGTCAGCGGCTTTGCGTGCAATCCTCAATATATATATATATAATCGCAGATTCGTGAAAGTGGCCGGTAAAGTGAATCTCGGCGGTTCTGCCTGCAAGATATACTTCTGATGTATACGGAGAGGATAGAAAATTCAGTTAATGAGGTTGCGACGTTCTCTGCCCTCGCGCGTTGCTTATCACGCCGGGATGGATTTAACGAGGCTTGCCATATATTGAAATCGGATCAATATATAATGGACGCGCGCGTGACTTTGGGAATTTTCAATAAAATTATAGAGGCGCGCGTTGCGCAACAATGCGCGTATACATACGTATACGTATGCGAGCGCGTAAGTAGATACGCTCCGTATTTAGTCGGACCGCGTGTATTATACTGCAAACTCGAGTACACTCGTACCGTGCAGTATACGATTGTGTACATACTATCCTCGCGAATATTCGAGAAAGGGCAGCGCGAAGAGCACGTTCACCTAATCTCCCTCTCGCGAAATCACAGTAATCAAAACAATTGCGCCTCGCCGCCCCATAGTCGTATAAAAATAAGCGCTATATACGGGAATGATTAGGATATCATCGTCAGGGAAATTCACCGGCGCGTGAACAATAACGCGGGGCTCGTGCGATATGTACTCGCTTGAATTCTCTCTTTCTCGAATTCCCGTGCACGAACTCTCTCTCTCTCTCACTCTCTACGACACGCGAGAATGGAGTGAGGGAAAGAGTTCGAGACAAATGCAGAAGGCGGACGACCGGGTGCGCAGACATATTCAGTGTAGCGTGTATAATGCATTCGCCGCCGCGCGCGCGCATGGCGAATTCGATCTTCCGCACTCGGCGATTTATATGTATGTATGTATGTATGTTGTATACAATATACTCGGTACACTCATCTGACAGAGAGATAGAGGGAGAGTCGCACGCTTCTCAAAATTGCGGCTTTGCATCAAGATTCAATATGCCGCGATGCGTGTACGATTTGCAAGGGAAATATAAATGCAATCTTATTCCAAGTGCAAATGGATGGAGGCGGCGGAGATGGAGGTATATGCGCCGGACACCCCCATTTCGTTTTTTCTCTCTTTCTCCTCGTCGTGAGTGCTTCACTCTTTTTTTTTTTGAGGTCACCTCGTTATTTGCGTTTCCGACGACGGATACCTGCGCATACGTACACATACATGAGGCGTTTCACGTCAACTGCCCCAGATCGGCGCGCGAGTGCCAAATCGTGCTATTTCCAACTCATGTTTATGGTACTCAAATGTACTTAG
>JAPYZP010009117.1:0-11360 GCA_030522985.1 Torymus sinensis
TAAATCTTCTCGACTTTTTATTAAATACTTAGATATAATATATCTATTAATCAACTACGGAAGGAACGACTAAACTGTTCGATTGCCCACTCGACTCTGTTCTAATCAATTAATTTCAAATTCGGCTTTACCACGACGAGCATTCTTAATTGCCCCTCCCTGCATACATCACTTCATTTTTTCCTTCTCTCTCACACTCATACTGACTATCGGTGCCGGTAACAGTGCGCTCACGCAACAGGCCCGGGACGTGCTGCCCTCGCTGCATCGCGGCGACTTCAAGCATCGCGGTTCGCCGCGTGTCGATGGCCAACGCGTGGCAGCGCGGTCAGCACTTACAATTTCATTGCAGCAACGGCGGACATTCACCTGCTGGCTAATGGAAATTTCACACCGGGAATGCATTTCGCCATTCGTATAATACATTTCTACATTTTTATAATACATTTGAAACAAATTTAATTTTTAGAACGCGTAACGTAACACTACCATACAAAAAGAAAATCAATATTAGAAATGTAATTATCGTTATGAGTAGAAAAAAAAACTTAGAGTGGCGAAAGTTTTATATTTATATTATTTTTAGATTTTCAAATGCTGACAGTTGATAAAAAAATTGTCTGATTATAATAAACAATCATTGTAATTAGAAAATGATATACAAAGATATGCGATATTTGTTTATAATAAATTTAGTCATTTTAAAGTCATTTAATAGCCCTTGTGTACCTTTTTTCATGTATTGTAAAAATATCTTGAAAAATTCTGCATATCGGGAAAAGCGCATACGGTGGCTCAATCATTTTGCGTGCTCCGTTAGCAACACTTTTTTTTTATTCCTTTGTGTTTAAATAAAGTGTACTTACTTTAAAAATACTTTTTCCTCTTGTTTTAAAAATATTTTGAACCTTATTTGTATAATACATCCAAAAAAATAGGGATTACTTTTAATTTTTTTAACAATGTTTAAATTCTGGTAATTAATACAATTTACGTTAAGTAAATTAATATTTAGAAAAATTAACTGTAATATCTTTATTATGAATAAAAAAGTGACGGTTTAGACTACAATTTATTGTACTTTTCGATACAGTACTTGCTTCGCTCGGGCGACAAACTCACACTCGAGCTAGAATTATATTTATCACAAGTATCGAACATTATTTTATGACACTTCGTGCGTTAAGTGACATTTTTGAGCATGCTTGTTTTAGCAAGTGTGCGTAAAAGTTCATTTAAGCCGTACGCGTTGCAATAAGATCGACCAAAACATCTGGCATTTAATAAGGTAATACCAGTACTATTACCTTTATCATCTTTGATTTCGTTGACATCAGCAAAAGTCCTTTCTGGTTCCGCATTTGAATGAGGACGAGAAAACACTGGTTCCGTCAATTTTGTCAACGATGGAAAACTTAAATTAGTGCCAGCATCATCTTTCATACTTTTTCCGATTTTCCAAAATTCTCCTACATTTAATTTTGCATATTCTTTAATTTTATCTTGTTCAAAATCAAAAGGTAAGCTTCGCCACTCAAAGGCTACATAAGCTTTATCAATAAACGGAAAATATTCATAAACATCTCCTAAATCTGGGTTATCTTTTCTCCTTTTCACACTCAAAACAATTTCTGGCTCTACAAAAATTAATTTTTTTAATAAAATATGATTTTCTAAAAGTCTTCTCCTCATATTTTCAAGAGAAGTAACATAAAATTTTTGACAATTTTTCAAACAAATTTCTGAAACATCTGATGGAAAAGTTTTTATAATTTCTAATCAACAAGGGTCCAAATATATTTCATTCAAAGGTTTTAAATTTTTCGTAATATCGAAATCAGTATCAGAAATACTAGAAAGTGCAGCATCACTAATGAAATTTATACTAATCTTCTGCATAACTATTATTATACTTCTATACAATTTGTGTATCATTAAACCTTTACTTTGGAACAGAGCGTTGAAGGAGTTGTAATAATTTAGGACAAACTTTAAAAAATGAACATAAAATTTCAAAGATTTATCAGTTAATAAATTAAAAAATTTTTCACTGATAAGAATTTTTCAATCGGTCTTACAGTCTTATAAATTAAATTAATTAATATTAATGGCAGTCAGATTTGCCCTTGTTTATAATCACCCCCGCAGAATCTGAAATAAAAACTTAGTTTCTGAGGACTAGCCGAAGCGGGCTCGAAACGTTGGGCAATTTTGTTGGTGGGTGGCAGTCAGATGGTCCTTTGCTAACAACTCAATTTTTCCAGGTTTTAATTAAGTTTTTATTTCATATTCTGTGGGGGTGATTATAAACAAGGGCAATCTGACTGCCATTAATATTAATTAATTTAATTTATGAGACTGTAAGACCGTTTGAAATATTCTTATCAGTGAATAGTAAATTACAGTCGACAAAGTAATATTTTTAATTATTAAAAAATTTTAGTCCATAACTCATTTTAGAAGTAGAACTTGATTTTTCCTTTTCATTTTTATCTTCATCAGAAACTTGTAAAGTAAAATAATGCTCTAAAGCTGGTCATAGTTCAATTAATCTAACGTAGCTTCTATAAACTTCAAGCCAGCGTGTTCCCTATAGTCTCAACAGTTTATTTTTTGTTTCACAAAACATTATTTTAAACTCATGAACTTCTTCCGCGCGCTTTGGACTATTAGAAGAATAGTTATACGCACTTCTCACTAATTCTTCAACTTCTTTCGGTATTACGACACAACTTGATTTTGCGATTATTGCCGATTTATGACCAATATAATTTAAAACTATCAAGTGACGTACAATTTCCTTTAAATATACATGAAAACCTTTGAATTTTCAAACCATAACGCTGGCATTATCACATACTACAATATTTTTCATGGCAATTTGATTTACATGGAAAAATTTTTTAAAGCTTTCAAAAAGTTCTTTAGCAGTACCGTGCTTGCGTCTAACTGTAATAATTGCAAAAGATGCTGAAATACTTTACCAGAAACTGCATCTACATATTGCACTGAAATGCACAGAATTTTGTATTGTTTATATCGGTAATTTCATCTACTAGAACTGAAAATAATGTTGTCTTCAAAATTTTGACTAACTTTTCACAGCTTCTTTATAAAAAACATCTTTTAAATTATCATCCCGCAACCAATCCGGTTGCCACTTTACACTACGTCTTTTTTTAATTTTTTGCGACTAACCTTCTTGATCTTTCCTCTTTTCAGAAGTAGTACTATTATTATCCTTTGTTACAAAATAATTTAATACAAAATCTAATTACAGAATTATTTATTAAAACAGTTGAATAAGTTTGACACTTTAAATTAGGCTAATAAAATTATGTGGAAAAATTTTGTATGAACGCGAATCGACGCGAAAGCTCCCGGAAAATTCTGTTATCGACGCGAAAATTTTCCAACCTATTTCGTGTATTTTCGTGTTTCGCGTTTGAGGTCTCTAGACAGACTGAAAAAGAAACTATTTTGAACGTAAGTATACTTTATTTAAACACAAAGGAATAAAAAAAAAAGTTCTGATGGGGATTCGAACCCTAAGCAAAAAATTCACTGCTACAGTCAGCTATTAACGCTATATCGTTTATGATCATTTTTTCCCATTCAGGGATTAAATAGTTCCTATTACTTATATTTAATATAATTCTTATTGATAATGATAAATATAACCATTTTCTGTCTAATTAATGATATTTCTGTAACGTCTCTTGGGCGTTCTGGACCGCTCTTTGTCAAGCGCTCGCGCAAATCGAACAATACATCTACGCAGGTCGCTACTGCGCAGGCGCGTTGGAGCTGCACCTAAAGATTGAGAGTTTTGTTGTGCTCGTTCCGCGAAGGGTGCATTATTGCACCTGGCGGTCAGATCGTTCGTTCCCGTATGAACACAGTGGAGTTTGTATATTTAAGAGATTGTTTTGGTGATTAATAAATAAACGTAACTTTCGTTTATACGATGCATTTAAATTATTTTAGCGGTAATGTATAAATTGCATGTCATTCCTAATTTACCCTCGTACCTCTGCCCCGATTCGCAAAAATAAATTTATATAAAAAATCTCAATTTAGAATTTTTCATAATATTTTCAAAAAATCTAACCTGCAAATATTTTGGAAAGAAATATATAATATAGTGCTAGATACTGAATAGATGCACAAAAATTTTCAGAGTTCTTGGACTTTCCGTTCAAAAATAAACAATTTTTTGTATTTATAAAAAAAAAAAAAAAAAAAAAAAAAAAAAATACAGTGTTGATATCGAATTATAAATAAACTAATTTACACATTTTTCCATAAAAATCTGATAACTTGAACTCCCAAGAATCCAAAAAGTAGTCCCTACCCCAAACTATCAACGATTGCGGAATAGTACAAAGCAGATGAGTGTTAAGTATACTATTTCTTAACATGTGCGAATCATACGGAACACATAATATCTATAAATAAATAATCATATAAAAAGATGAGTGAGTGAACGTATAAAAGATAATAAAAAATAATGCTTGTTGTTATTGCAACAACCATAGTATCCAACTCAAATGTAAAGTTTATTAATATATATATATGTATGTATGTATTAGAATTAATCAGAACAAACATTTATATATATACATAATCAATAAGAATTATCAACAGACGCTACGGATGTTTGATTAATAAAGCATATTAAACATAAGTTTCTCGTGGTACCCACGTAAAAGAATTATGTATAACATAATAGATAGATAGATAGATAGATAGATAGATACCTATACATAGATTGTACAGAATGGTCTATGCATACTTTGTACGAAATTGAACATGCATAGTATATAAATAATCTATGCATAATTTATGCACAGTGTGCCAATCTATGTATAGTAAAAAATTTAGTCCTTATGAACGAAATCATTTTTTACAAAAGAAAAATACAATTTGATATCTTCTGCGGTTGAGGTTGTTGAGATTAAGATTGATTTTGGCTGCTCTCTGCAACTTCATCGCTGCCCGCACGTCTTGTACTGCATCAGGGATCACTCCCCGCACGACCTCACGTCTCGTACCGCACAAGAGAGCGCATCACTTCACAGCCGCGGAGCTCGTTGTCAGACGCGAGGCCCATGATGATCATGCTCAGTGACCCTCTTATTGTCCTCCTTTGTCACCGTCCTTATTACCGTCGTTATGACCGTTGTCACCACATCTGCCGTTTCCGCCGAGCAATTGACCTCTCTTTTTCTATGCGGTTATTTCACTAAAATTTTGCCGTTGTCGCTGCGGCCGCCGTTGCTGCCGTAGCTGCCGCCGCTCCTGTAAAGGTAAATAACCCACAAAGATTTTCGTTCTCATTTCAACAAAATGATAATTACTTTTACTTGATTTCAACGTATCTAACATTTCTTCAAAAAGTGGTTCCTCGTGAATTCTAACATATGTAACTCATAACCAAGACCCATCGCAACTGTTAACTACCGAGAAGTCCAAACAACTTGAAGTCGTTCCTATGGTTTGTTTTTGTTTTGCCATTTGATCAAATATATCTATACATGTATTGAAAACAAAGAATGGTTAACTAATTTCATGTTGTTTGAGTTTCTTGATAATTACAGTTTGCGATGTGAGTGTTTAAGTAGTAACCTAAGTAGTAAATCTAGTCCTTGTACACGAAAAACAAGCACGAGAAAAAGTGTTTCGCGCACATCGTATTTAAGACATTTTTTTTTATTTTTTTTTTTAATTTGAATTTTGGGAATAGATCAATGTTGATTACGCGTTTCCTCACTCAATCTACAGCGTGTGAAAGCGATATTTTTTCAGAATTTTTCACATTAAAAACTGAATGAAAAAAACAGGTTTCTGCAACCGTCAATAACAGGTTCGCGTAACATCGCTTGAAAATTTATATAATATTAAATAATATCTCAATATGTTACAATAACTCAAATTACTTTTAAATGATATTTAATGAATAATATTATTAATTTATTTTACAGAAACTAGAATTTTTAATTGTGGGTGGTATCGACAACTTAAAAAGTGATGCTAACCTTATTACATTTAACCTTGAAAAAATTCATGACAAGCTACTTATACTTTTAAAGGACTCCAATTTCGATGATATCTGCTGTTGGATACAGGTAAAAATTCATATTTATTTTTCATGACTAGACCCAACCAAGATTTTCTTTTTAAGATACAAATTTCCATATTACCTACGAAATCCCGTTTATTATTTTATAAAATGGCAACTTCAATATTTTTAGGAATAGCATTTTTCCTAATATATTACCTTGGTTTTGAGGAAGGTCAGCTCTCGAATTACAGACTCATTGTCAGTACACTGGGGTCAGACTGATCCTAGCAGAAAACATTTTAATTACAAATGATGTAATTAACATTTGTGCATGCAAGTTTTCCTACATTATCTTTAGAGCATACTTTTAAAAGTTATATTCTTGTTATTCGTATATGAGTAAATACCGAAAACCGTCTCACTTTGTGTCACAAAAATGCCGAAAATTGTTTTTGGGAGCACACCTTTCAGTCAAATTTACGGGACAAAAGTAACATTTCCGGGGAAAAAAGTCAAATTTGCGAGGCAATAGTAAAATTTGCGAGAAAAAAGTCAAATTTGCGGAGCGAAAGTAAAATTTTTTTTTTAATTTTATAATATTTTTTATTTTGTAATAAATCCACGAAAATAGTGGCTTTTTCATAAAATAAAGAATTTTAATTATAAAATAAAGGAAATTTTTATTTATATATTTATCATAAATATACACAGATTTACAAAATTTAAATGTATAATCCCGCTTTTCAGCGTCAAAAGGTGGTTACGGTCGAGTGCGGAATAAAATACTATATAAAACAAGTATACAATACTATATGAGAAAGTAGGTTAATGCACCCTCCTGAAGAATATTGTCGCTTGAGCACTAAACCCACCCGCTGGAAAAATCTGCTACTTTCGCCCCTTGATACATACATCTTTATTTCCTGCTTCAACGGGAGGAAAAGAACAGTTGAGAAAGGCTAGGGGAATCAGTACTAACTTGGTGTGATAGAAAAGAAAAGAAATGGGTTATTCAATTAATCTTATCCTAACGTTACATTCTCGACATGAGTCAGCGTCGGTCTAATCTGTTCACAGTATAGAGCGTCAGTCGTTACACATATACAGTAGTGGGGAGGCGTACATGTATGCTTATACTTTCTCAACAAACATTCGGTAAACTCTCGCTAGGGCAATACCTTATTTTCAACACGCCTCCTTACATTTATATTGTACATTTTAATTTCATATTTTCTTTTCAATTACATCCAAAAGATTTTTTAATTTTACAAACTTTTCTATGCACAATGCCTTACTAAATATATCCGCAATATTCTCATTCGAGTCTACCTTGTATATTTCAATCAATTTTTCTTTTACACTTTCATGTACATAATAGTAAGGAATTTCTGTATTTTTAGAGTAATTAGTGAAATGGCCACAATTCGCTATATTTATCGCTCCAGAATTGAGCATCCGGATTCGATAAACTCGCCGGGCGCTCGAACACGGCTCAAAGCCCCTCACCCACTAGAATTTTCGGGACATAGTTCAAATTTAGATGTTGACGATTGATTCTTGTACAGAATTCAATAGTGCATCTTTTTTGCATGTAACGTATATCTGGCGCTGTGTTCCTTTTTGAGTTAATTAACAAAAACGCAATTTTTTACCAGAAATTTTTTAATTTTTTTTTTTCAAATTCAACCTGCCGAATCTTTTATGTCTTTAAATATTTTTCTCCGAAATTTGTATGCAACATTATTTAATACATTCTACGAGTATTCGAATATTTATAAAACTTAAAAATATTTCAGGGCCGTATAATAAATTTTTGAAAAAAATGTTTTCGAAAATCGCAATGTATTCATTCAAAGAACAAAGTTGAGTTACGTTTTCTCGACTTAAGAACACTTACAGCGAGAAAGTTATTCCTCTTGAGTCAAGGAAGTTTTCTAAAAAAGTTTCAGACATCTCGCGATTGTCTAACAAAAGTAATAACGATTTCAAAATTCCGTAAATGCTCCGCTCGAATTAATATTATTACTATTCTGTACGTGATCCTTCGTAGAATATTTATTCTTATTATCCTTTAGACGACCGGGGTTTTGAAAAATTTGAAAATCACATTTTTCTATAGGAATGTGGTCTAAGATCCCTGAGTTAGAGCCAAACTAAGTTGGGATGTTGGTGAGTCAGGCGTATCCCGGCCGTCTAAAGGTTAATTTGAAAACACTCTAACCAGTTGAAAATTCTTTATTTCTACAAATTATAATGGCTCTTGATAAATATATAAAATATACGTACCTAAAGATAAATATTCTATGAAAGATAATAAAATTACAGTTCTAGCCCTTAAATTTTCGCGGTGGTAGAGATTTTTAGGTGCTGCTAAGACTGCTCTTCAAAACTGGATAAAATAAGCGTTCACGAATTTGGTACCATGAATTTTAAAAGATCTGATAACCGTCATAACTTTGGTTCTAGACCTCCTGGAGACTTTTCCCAAGGCTCAAATTGAAGTTTTCGGTGTCTACTTTTATATTATGTATCGCGCTAAATATTTAGATTTTCTCACAATGACGAGAAGGCGTCGTAACGAATGAGTGTATTGGTTCACTTGAGAAGCAGAATACCTGATTTTCAGAGTCTCGAATAAGGTATACAGAGGCTTGGGCCAAGAAAATCTCCATTGCCAGTTCGTTATACGTGTTAATGAATACTTCCAGTTACATTTTCGTGTCATTTGAGATTGCCAGAAAAAGAGTACCACTAATTTGAAAATGCGAAAAAACGCGATTTTTGCTAAAATGATTATTTTTAAATAGCTGTATCTCAGAACCTACGACATATATTTTAATTTACCAAGCAACGTTTGTGAGCTAATGTCAAAACATATCCATCGCGACTTCAGTTAAAGGTCCTATGATTATTGTGCAATTTTGGCTGACATCTGAAAATAGCAATTTTTCCTATTTTTCTTTGCACTCAACCGGTTCCCAAAAATAGGCCTTAATACTTGGGGCTTTCAAAGTGTAAAGACAAGAAATACATAAGTGATGCCTTCATGATATGCCCCGACCATGAAACAACAATATTAATTGCCAATATAAAAAGTACACAAGAAGAACAGGTTAAACAAAGTTAACCAACAAAGTTAAACAACAAGGTTACAAAGTTAAACAACAAATATGAAATGAAATATCCAATACTGAAAATTCAAGAAAAGTGGAAGATAGTAATAATACCACTTAATACTACAGTGATATCTGAAAATACAGAATTGGAAAATCTACAAACTGAGAATAATCTCTTAAAAGAACTAAATAAAGAAATATCTGATAAAAATGCTATATTAAAAGAACTTCTGGAAAAAATTAAAACCGAGAGTGTAAATGATGTAGAAATAAAGAAACATAATCAAAATACATATGCAGAAGCTATAACAACTAAACCACCAATTAACACGAAAAGAATACCTAAAATAACAGTTAAAAATCTTAAAAAAGAACCAAAAAACTACAAAGAGTTTTGAAGAAAAGTATGCAATCACTTAACAGAAGAAAAAGACTTATAAATTAAACAAGTTAAAAAAGTGGATGACATTGAAATTGAAATAAGAAGTATGAATGAAAGAAGTGCTTTTGCAACAGCTGAGTTGCTTAATAAAAAACTTTCCAACAATTACAAAACAACAATTGAAAGTATTGAAATGCCGAAGATGAAAAAGGTTGGTGTAGACAACTATACTAAATTGAACTCAGAAGAACTTGAAAAAGATCTGAATAAAAGAAACTTCAACGAATACCAAGAAAAATGAAAAATACTGCATGTAAATCAAAAAGACAATTCAACCATAATTAGCATAATAATTGAAGTGCCCAATGAGATATATAATCACATCAAAAACAATCAAGATAGAATTTTTATTGGATACCAATGCCGTAAGGTCTGGGATCTGATAAATGTTAAGCCATGCAATAATTGTGGTCGGTTTGGACATAATACAGCTAAATGCAAAAACACTAGTTCCTGACTAAAATGTGCTGGTTTACATACCATAGAGTCATTACATCTGAAAAGACATGTATCAATTGCTTTTATAGCAATACCAGATACAAAACAACTTTGGAGGGTAACCATACTAGCACCATTCAACGCGCTTCGCGCGTATAATTTTTTTATTTTTTTTAATTTTATTTATTCATCTTTCATTAATTTGAGGTTATGAACATGATCGAGTTGGTTTCAATTTGAAAGATTGTTTTAATCAGTTTAAATTGAACGATAACACAAATTTTATCAATAAAATAATGAGATGTTTCTCATACTATTTCAATTATTCAGTTTTAAATACTTTAACTTAAGAATTCAATCTTGAAAATTAAAACATATTAGATTTTGGCGCTTATTCTATATAGACCAATCAAATGAGTCTACAACAATCAATCTAAACAGTCTTATTGTGATGACAGATTTCATCCATCACTTTTTTAAGAAAGGATAGCCAATGATAGTGAAAAATGTGCAATACTAAAAAATAAGCTCAATAGATACATAGAAATGACTGACTATCCTATACAACCTACTATACCAAGATATACATATAGGTAACGTAGGAAATAGCAATGAAACTACTAAGGTAAACTACGTTACTAATGCACAGAGGAACAAAACAACAACTGGCACAAGTGTATCATCGCCCCTGCCACATCACTCGAGCAGTCCACAGCTGTCTTCACAGCTGCCCCTGAACTAACAGAATAATGGATCAACACGTCGATTTTGTAGAAGAACTATAAAAGGAATTAATATATGAAGAAATTTCTTATGCGAATCTTAAAACTCTTAATGCAAATTTAAATAGAAATGATACATGTTAACGTTAGAAGCTTAAATGCTAATTATGATAAATTAGAAATTTTCATTAAGAGTTTGAAGACTAAACCAAATATAATTGAATGTACAGAAACATGGAACTTACTAAACCCTCAATTTTTTAGAATACAAGGTTACATACTATACTATAGTAATAGTCATATAAATCAAAACGATGGTGTCGTTATATATATAAAACCGCTGCTAACTGCTTTAGCAGAATGCTTTTTCAAAGAGAATTGATAAATTACATCAAATAATTTTTTCAAATGTATATTTTAATAGAAAATTTCGTTCTTTCCATTTTTCCATATTTTTCTTTATTTTTTTTAACCGACTTAATATCATCCGATCGGGCCGAAAAAATATGGATATATAGGGAATTTTAAGGCCTTTCAGAAACTGGAACTACTTCCAACCGATATCCAAAACCAGAGCC
>JAPYZP010009118.1:0-16384 GCA_030522985.1 Torymus sinensis
CTTCCTTCTTTTATTGAAAATTTTCTATTGAAAGTAAAATAATGTTAGTTTTGTTTTATTGATTAAAGTTTATAAATGATTACATAAACAAATCGAAATAGATGTTTTTTATGCACTATTCCATTTGATTGTCAAAGTTTGACGTGCACTATGATATTTTTGTTTATATTTAAAAATATATACATAATTTAATTTACGATCTATTATTGATTATTAAATTTTATAATAAAAAAGACATTATTTTGATTACGTATATTAATTAACATGATATTGTATTTCTCTAAGGTAAATAAACTTCAATTTTCGATTTGTATGTTATTTGATCATAGTGGCATCAATTTGTATTTGCATCAAATACAAACAAGAGCTTTAGTGACCCCAAATGGTTATTCCAATTATTACACGGTTGTTTCTTTCATGAATAATGTAATCGTGCCTTGTGGATCATATCATTACATAACACATCTGATGGCTTTAT
Source organism: Torymus sinensis (assembly GCA_030522985.1). NCBI lineage: Eukaryota > Metazoa > Arthropoda > Insecta > Hymenoptera > Torymidae > Torymus > Torymus sinensis. Next base: position 479 of record JAPYZP010009118.1, read on the forward strand.
TCGTTCCACAAATTACAGAATCGATTATATGAATACACGGCATGTATATTGCCTTCACGTTTATTTGAACCCAACAACGTGTGATTCGGTGTGCCATTCAGAAATACCCAGATACAAAACGCTATCTTGCCACGAAGTATAATTATAGTATTTACATGAATGATTGGTTTTTAAAATCAATCGATCGCACTTCTTTGAACAGCGTAATAAGTCTCAACAAAATTACCGACACTTTATTTTTTAAAATAACAATTAATGTTTAGCCTCATATAAATCCAATGATCTGAAATGTATCCATTATTTACAAAAAATCGAATCGAATGCAATAAAGATAAAAGAACATGCATTTTCGCCTATAGTGCCGATTATTTAAAAACACTTTCGCACGGCGAGTGTGTGCCAAGGTAAAATCGCCGGTGAAAACGGTGAGAAAATTGCCAAGGGTCGAATACAAGGAAAACGAAATCACCGATACAGCTAAATATATACATGCAGCTACTGGTGCGCGATCTTTGACACGAGGGCTCGCGTGTCCCACGTCGCGAGCATTGGCCTGAAAAGCTGAGGTGCACGTGTGTGCACCTTATATGCATGAAAATAGAATTTTATTGTGTGAGGAGAGAGCGCGCGCGGTCGCGCAATATTCGCAGTATGGGCGACGAGCCCCTCGCACGCAACCCCGTCTTCGTCGTCCTTCGCATGACGCTCTCCTTCTCCCTGCGATATGTACACACGCGCGCAATCGAGATTGCAGGCTCAATCGCTCGTATGATTTTTGCGGAAGCCGGAGGCTTTCACCTATACCGCCTTCCTCCTACAAACTCGTTCCATCCTGCTGTTTTTTTTGCGCGCGCGGTCGTGTTTTTTACTCGCTTTACTCCATCGCTGCTTTGCCGCCTCGACGGGCAATGTTATCGCGGGGCGATCGATAGCAGCTTCGGTGGAAATTTAACAGAGCACCTAGGTTATTATAGCAACCTGAATGAGTTAACGTGGAAACGGCATTGCCGGAAGTATTATCGGGCCACAAAAATTGTGCATATTATTTATAAAAATATGTTCCAGCTGTGTAACTCGAGAATGACGCGTAAATGCAAACCGAATAAGTACACTGTTTTGAAAATCATTTCTTCGTGATCTGTTTAATAGTCTGTTCAGTTATTTTAATATATTTATATAAATATAAAATAAATTATTATAAAAATCTTGACAAAGTTTAATTAAAATTATATTGTATATAATTTAAACAGGGTTTCTTTGAAGCACGCATGTACACTTAAGTCGATTTATTCATTTTTAAATAGTTTGTTTTATTTTTTTTGTAATAACGCAAAATTATCTGACATGAGAAAATTTATTCCTAAAAGTTTTAGTTAAATTATGGTTTAATACTATTAATAATATTAAGATTGAATAGCTCTTAGTATATTAATATATAATAGTGTATTTAATGTCTCCTATATATAAGCTTAACCTTTCATGCGTATAACAATATTATACAGTCAATGAATTATCATTCAGTTATTTATAGTGCCAGATAAAAATACTTTATTAATTGTAAAAGTATTCATGAAATTTAAAATTTATCATGCTATTGATCATCAATTAAATTCTGTTATTTTAATAATATGTACTGTCCAAAAATATATAACGAATGATCCAATACTCTTTAGTCGATAAATAACAATTTTCAATACCTCCAAAATCCGGCCATCAATATATTGACGTTTTAAAAAGAATTCGGCATATTCATTTTCCGCGAGTATGAAGTTCAATTTTTTACTTTTTAAGTTCTTAACGTGAATTACGACTCAGCAGTTTTTGTTTGCAAAATTTTGTGATTTATGCTATTTCAAAGTTTGAACTTGATTCTGCCTGAATGTTTATAAACTCAAATTAGCATATCTAAAGTGTCTAAACAAATTTTAAACTTGTTTGAGAGTAGTATAACAAACAGTTATAATCACATATTTGAGTCCCGTGATATGAAATAATAAAAAAAGTTATGAGTTCATAAACAAATTTACATCAAATTTATGTGAAAAAATAAGAAAACTTTGTCGGATTACTTTTCACTAATAAAGTATGTCGTATATGTAAACTTTGTTACATTAGTAGTCCGATGAAAACTATTGTAAGTATCGACATAGTTGCTGACAAAATAAAACTCAAGATATTATTAAGTTAATTTTTTGCCTAGCGGGTCGAAAGTAGCACTTTCGCTCCTGGTGCCCGATCGCAAAGGTTGCATTTTCGGCCTCACCAGGCAAAAAAATAGTATACGCATTACGGGAGAAAATCGCCTTCTGCTCAGGTGACGATTTACATGTGGTCTGGGACATTCTTTACTTTTGCTCCCTAGGTGCGTAATATACTATTTTTTCATTAAATCACTACAATCCTCTTAACGAACCCCCGGGCTACTAAACAGTTGTTTATTATAATTCGATATTTTAGAGGTGTGCTTACTTGAATTACACAACTTTTTTATGTGCGAAATGTTTTGCAGTACAAGTGTCTAAACAGTTGCGTTTTCATATTTCACAAATTTAAAATTTAAAAGTATTGTTAGTTTTATTTTACCCTGATTGGTCAGATATTATCAGAGAATTCAGTTAATTTCATGTTGCTTATTTGTTTTTAAATTTAAATAAGGTAAAATATCAAGAAAAGAAACCCAAGATTTCGTTAAATGAGCGTTTAAAAGATTTCTTATTTTTTATTCATTTATAGGAGGTCACCTTCACAGAGGCGTCCTATTTAGCTGGTTCGGCTCATTAGAGCTTTTCATTCAGTTTAAATTCAGTGGTAAACTCAATGTAGTGTAAAAAATCGCTGCTAATGAGTTCTAAAGAAGAAGTAAGGAACTTTAACAATATATTTCCCACTCACAGATAAGTTTTATGCTTGGGAAAGTTCTTTTTAATTCCTATAACATTTAAAAATGAACTATATGGTAAAGATAATTTTACCAAATTCATAATTTGTAAAATTTTTATATATTTTAAATAATATTTTTGTACTTCAAAATAAACGATGTAGAATAAAATAAAACATGGAGGCACCAATTTATAAATAAATAGCACTAAAAATAATAAAAATTACAATAATGAATTTCAATTTAGTATATAATTCAATGTATTTGTATATATACTTTTTTGATCTATATCACAATTTTTCGAATTATTAATATTTTGCATATAAGCATTATTATTAATATTTAGCTCCGCACCTTACAAAGACATTCGATCAGTCATCCGTTGTACTTGGGTTGTAGTTGATGGATCAATACTGATCAAAATAATAGAAAGCTTTAGGTTTACCAAAATCGACAAAGTTACAAAATTCTTTTAGCCCATTAAAATCATATATTTCAACATTTGTTCCAGTAGACACCGAAGACAAAAAATATACTCATTATATCCTAATTTTGCTTTAATAAAATACTATAAGATACTTTAAAATACTGTACGTATACATATGATCATTTAAACTTATCATAACAATCAATTTGTATATTCTTTTCTGCACTCAATCGTGATTATCATAAAGTAATTACATTGTAGATTTTGAATTAATAATCTATGAGAAACCAAGTTAGATAAGTCTAAATAAAAGAACATATAATAGAAAGCAACGTTGGAATATGCCCCTTGATAAAAATCTCAATATTGTTATTATAAATTATTCACATTGCAAAGTAATGAATAAGCTCGTATATGTATATACGTTGGTTATTTACCTACACCTCATTTGGTTCAGTAGTGACCTCCTTTCCTACACCTTTCCCATATTCGCTTTCAATCCATATACTGTTTTGGCGTCAGCATCCTCCGGTGATCGAATATGTTTTAGGAATTAATGTCGCATTCGACAGGTTTAAAAATATCAAAAACATATTCCAATCAGATCCCGTACACTTTGTTAGGAGTGAAAAATTACCCGATTGATTGACGAAGTTGCATAAAGAAGTATGCAGCGGTCGCCCATTCAAGTTCTAACTGACCTATTCACCATGTAAGATTATTTTATTTTTATATTGAATAACGATTTTTTTAAATTGACCAAAGAGTTCAAGACTAAATGCGATATTTGATTCATATTATAAGTTTAAATGCTAACATGTATATAGAATATTGTAACGATTAATTCGTTTTAATATAATAAATAGGTGGTCGGGATACTTCGAAGCACGGTTTTTTTTCTGTACAATTTTGCTATAAAGTTTTAATCAATCTATTCACCCAGTTAAAAGCCCATTGTGAGGAATAATATTTTATTAAATAAATAGGTCTTTGTGACTTTATAACACAAAAAAATATCATGAAAAATATTAAGTTTTAAATTGACTTATATCACTACAATCAATATTATTAATAGTGACTTTATCGAATGTAATTTATTGTTATATAAAGTTATTGCGAATATAAATAATACCCTATCATCTCCGTCATATTGATCTCGTACACCTTTACAAATGTCAGTTACAGCAAAATCACTCGACTTTGTCCTTTATGTACGAATATCACGAAACCTCAAAACAGCTATAGTCCAGGTACCTATATTCGGTTTCTCTGAAATGTTCTTCCACTACTCGATAACTAGGCGTGGACATGAAATCCAATTAAGAATCAGATTTCCTACTAAAGCCGGATTTTCATTTGAATTTAAATTCATTAAAAAACTAATTAAATTGAATCACATAAATATTTTCTATAGAATAATTAGAATTTAAAATATTTCAAAGTTATATCCCTGCTGAAGAATTTTAGGTGAAACATTGTATCGACGCATGGCTCGAGATTTCATGTAAGATTCCGTGCAAGGTTTTTTAAAATATCGGTATACGACTTCGCATAATATTTTCCGAATCTTGTTCATGAACCTTGTAGTACAATATCTCAATAGAACTCGCAAAACTTTGTTTAGATTAAAGTAGAGTAAAATCACATTGGATCTCACTATGGGCTTCTATGACCATGTAAGATTTCTTTCCATTTCTTACATGAGCTTTTAGCTAGTACTTTCATACGCGGTTTTTGAACAAGGTCTTATGTAAGTTGCCTGTGATGATTAATATATAATCTCATGTGAAGAATATTAAGTAAAGTTTTAAATGAGTGCCATGATAAAACGACTACTATGATTCTACTACTTTGTACTTAGAAAAAAAATTAAAAGTTCTATAGTAATAAGATCATTAATATATATGTTGTATCTATATATATAAAAATTCAATAATGGATATCAATAATTGTAGGTATTGGTATATATAATTGAACCGAATAAAACAAACGATCTTTTTTATACATATAATTGAACCGAATAAAACAAACGATCTTTTTTATACGTTTAACTTTTTATTATTACCTATATCATTATTTAGTAAAAAGTTTTTTGTGTCAACATTTACCTTAATATATACTATGTCTACACATATTTATAAGAGCTAAATCTCAGCAAAAAGTAAAAAGTATTAGTATACAGTATAGACCACCATATTCCATGTATGCCCACTTAAACACCAATCCGGGATAATAATTGCCCATTCAGACTTTTAAGATCTTTTAAGATCTGATGTATGAGATTTTGAGATATCTAAAAAAGTTTTTAAACTGTTTGTTTCCTTTAGAGAAATTAATACATTCTTATTTGAAGAACTACGCAAGTTTTCAATATTTTTCCATCTTTATCTCAGAAGAAGAAATCTTATAAATTAGATATTTCAAAATCCTAATATAGGGTAAGTGTGCCAGTTACTGTGCCCTCACCATTTTTTGCACGCATTCAAATGTCCAGTAACTGAAACTTGTCGTCGGCTTAGGCGGTACAGTAACTGGCACACCTACCCTATTGAAGCAATTCTAACCCTAGATTCTTTTTGTTGAATTATGATTATTATTAATGATTTTAAACTTTAATTTATAGAGTAAATGCATTCTACTTAGCAAATAAAAATCAGATATTGCAAAGTAGAATATCATTATTGTTTTTAGCAATTACCATTCATAGAGATCAGATGCTGATTTCAATGAAAAATTCAAAACATATTACAGCTGTATATTTAAACTGGACGAGGGTTATCGTAAATGGAACATAAATTTCAAGAGTTCGAGTTAATGTCGCAAACCATATCAACGTGACTATAGGGGATCGAAAATCGTACATCGCATCCCAGATAAATTATCTCGTTTCTACCGTAGCTTCCGCGTCAATTGGCAAATGCGTTATACAAGTCCGCGTCAGTTCAAAAAGTTGCTGGACTACAGCAGCAGTGGCAGCATGCCATCACGCGTCACCTGCATCGCAACCCAATACCGTAATACCAGCATTGTTATACGCAGAGCTCGTCAGGGTGAGACCGGCGTAGCTACGATTAAATCCCCGCTCTCGCGCGTTTGCTTATCGCATCGCCGGGTCAACAAAAGTAAGAATTAATGTTTGCAAATTGCCGAACGATGTTGATTGCGTTTTCGCGTGCCCGCGCGCGGCCGGGCCATTGTTCCGTCACACAAACCAATTGTGACGTCGATGGAGTTGATTATCGGAGGCGCATGATGATGGCCATATACGGGACCTATAGGCTTTTTCGGCGTAAATTGGATTGGCTAACGACGGCGTGCGCGCACGAGCATTACCGGCACAAAAGTGAGTGCGAATATCAATCGGTGACTTTTTGGAGAGTTGAAATTATAATATCGATAATAATTGATTTTGAAGAGAGCACCGATAGCGAGAGCTTAAATTCTACAACTGTAGAGCGTTGATCGGTATAATCGAAACTTCTATTACGGTATAAAATTGAATTGCGTTCAAAATTATTATAATACCAAGTCGTCTACCGGTTCTTGTAAAATTAACTATTTTATTTTTGTGATGATTTTAACCATATTTGATGTGTGGGAAAATGGTATTATTCGTTTTGTAGAGTTTATATATTTTAGCATATTTAAATAAATAATTGTCTTACATTTTAGTTTTTGACAAGCTCGGTTAGGTTTTAAACGAAGTAGATTAGAAAGAATAAAAGTTACAATCAATATAAGTTTCAAAATAAGAGCTAGATTTCCGTTTCTAAGACACATTGGCGAATATCCATAAATTATAGGAATTATATATCTACAGAGTATTTTATGTTGTATATGCAAATATAATGAGGTTGAAAAATAATTTCTTTTATTTTGTTGTGATGATTAGAAGATAAAATTTATAAGTAAGTTTAGTTTTAACTGTGTCATAATCACTGAAAGTATCTAGAATAAGTTTCTTTGAACTAGTATATGTAAATTTATGTAACAAAAGTTTTTAATCGATCGTTAAACGATTACGGAAACTAGCTCTTTATATTAATAACACTTTGAGTTTTCAACAATGAAACTAACTAATAATTATACTGGAATCAAATTAACGCTGTTTTGAAATTGAATAACATCGTCTATATAATATTAAATTTAATCTATCGTTTTGTTTCTCAAACGCGACGTTAGTGTATCATAATCGTATTTGACTGTTTAGCAATTTGTATATGTAGCTACATGTAATATATAGAATAGAGTTAAATAGAAACAATTTAAGTCTTTTAGTTTCTAAGAATATTACATTTAGATTACATTTAGATTAAATGCCAAATTCATTTAGTTTTAATTCCACTTTTTTTTATTTATTTTAGTAAAAACATTATGATATTACTCTTATGAATCACACGAAGAAAAAATCAATTCTTATAGACTTCAATTTCCTCTGAAGTGGGCGAAAGAAAGTAGAACCATCCGGAATAGCGTGGGAAGACACAAAGAAAATGACATTTGTAATGTAGATTTTGTCAACAGAATTTTTCAAATAGCTTTACTTTGAATAAATGTATTTTACAATTGATCATCTAAAATAGAAATATTTGAAAATATATAAATAATTATACAAAGATAAGTTAACAAATCAGAATACTCAATAATTATGTATTTTAATATATTATATATAAGAAAATACGAAATATCGTCTAAGAATTTTACTTTGAAAATTTGTAACTTAAAAAATAGAGCAATCGTACAAATTCAATCAAGTTCACCTGAAAATCAAAGTATTCAGTATTTTCAGTTGTTGGTTATTGAAACTTTTTTTAGACGGGAATAACTGAAGTTGAACTCTTGATGCATTGGCAATTTCCCATCAACTACGTTTCCGATTATATTATTACAACAATTAATTATTCTTTGTTAATTATAAACGTTGTGTGTCTTAAGTCTTCAGCAGTTGATATCTGAAAAACCTTTAAGATGCTTGCCTATGTAAGTGCCTTTCTATTTATACGTCTGGGTCAGTAAATTTATCTACATTTTTAAATATTTTATACCCGCGTATACGGTATACATCAATGTTTCGATTTACGATTGGTTTAGAGGTATTTTTTAGATTAATTCAATTTGCAGTTAAATAAATTTAATAAAACGAAATGCTTTTTTTATTTAATTCATAATTTTACTATAAAACAGGTTACGTAATATTTTAAAAAGTTTATAAAACTATTAATTTAATATGTATCAATTTTTAAAGTAGCTTTAAAACCCCCAATTTCAGTTACTTATTAAAGTTTTAAAGTATTTACTAATTAACCAATGTCTTGATTTCTTAATGAAAAATTAATAAAGACATTATAATAAGGAGGACAAAAATTGGACAGTCCACAGTTCGTGTGAATTGCCACCCGAGCCGAAAGCGAGGTCCAAGATGTGGGCTAGCCAATTTTCCTCCTGTCGTACGTATACTATAGTTTTCACAATACCCGGGCAGAAAATACTACATTCGCGTTATTGAGCCGAGAGTAAAAATGGTACTTTTGGCCAGAGTATGTTGAAAGATATTTTTACTTTCATCCACAGATCATAATGAACACTTGCACACTAAAATTTGTCAAATAATAAATAATAATTATTATTATTATATAAGCGAAATTCAAAATCAAGAGTGTTTCCCTTCTTATAATAATAGAAATGAATATAGTAAGTAATGATTTTTTAGTATTCAATAATAAATTTAAATATGATTAGTCATGAAAACATCCATATCACTTTGATTTGACGACAATAACATATTGTTCTTGTGATATTCCGTCGAGTTATACCGATTTTTTTTATAATTAAAATTTTATTATATTTTATACTTTTTTTACCATGTTGGCTTTTTAAAAATTTTGTATTCTTATATTTATCAAGCGTTGGAATAGCGTCGATAAGCATTCATAATATCTACCATGATATTGTATACTTGAAATGTTGATATTCAGAGAATTTACTAAAAGACAGCAACGATTTTCCTTTCCATTAAAAAAAGAAAAAGGTAAAAATCACAGAAATTCGATAAGTTGCAGAGAAGACCATGACCAAGCGCTTATTCTTGTTTTCTATTTAATGTAATTGAAAGAAAGAATGCACGAGACAAGAGAAATCGATTCCACAAAATTGCACTTCGTCCACTACAGAGAAAGACAATGCTATATATGAGCGAATAACACTTGTCGATAAAATTTCACTCGGAGAAACGGCGAGAGCAAATTTATTCACCCCATGCCGGTCCTCTTGTGCATCCCCGCGTTCTTACACACGCATATAGACGCGCGTATATACAGATATAATAGGACTCTCGTCGTCGCACACTGCTTCTCCCCGAATTACACAATATCCGCGGCGGTCGCGTGCAACGAACCATAGAGAGGCCGCCCTCGCACGCGCGCACAAAGGGGAGAGACGACGGCGTTAAGTATATATATATGTAGGAGCGAAGATTCGGGAGGGCCGGTCCTACGGATATATCGCAGAGAGGTGCGTATGGTTCTAATAAGGAGCGCGCGCCCGTGTCCGGCAGCATTATTTCGGCGACGCACTCACCCTTGTCGAGGGTCTCTTTGGCGGCGTGTATGACCTTTCTCCTCCTGAGGCCGTCGCCCGCGAGCGTCATCGACGGCCCGTCGGCGCCGTCGGCGCTCGGCGCATTATCCGCAGCCGCCGCTTCGGAGCTGCCGCTACTGTCGCGCTCGGCCGCGGCGCGATTGATCGGGTTCGCGGCCGACCCCTCGCCGCCTGGCATAGTGTCCCGACGATGAGGACGAGAGTGAGCCAGCGGCTCGCACTCCCGTTGTCGTGGACTTCTGCGCTTGTACTGGCCCGACCGACCGACCGTCCAACTGCCGACGGCGGCGGCGGCGACGCGCGCATGTAGTACACATACATGTACGCCGATGCTGTGTGCGTGCAACCCCCCGTAAAGCGCATGCTTCGTAGTGCGGAGCGAGCGTCGCTGCCGGCGCGGCGTTGCCGTCATCCCCTCTGCCTGACGCCAGCCGATATATTTTTCTCGCCCTCTCTCTCTCCCGCGCACTTTCTTTCTATCGCCTTTCGCAGCCCTCCGACGTGCACTAAGCCCTTTTTCTTCGCGAGAATATATGCCTACACTTTTATGGCTCTATCTCTTTCTTTTCTACTCTCTCTCTCCATGTATATAGCTTTCTTCATGGCCTCTCTTTCCGATCGTTTCGTCTTTGTTTTGCTTTTTCTCGGGTCGTCTCCGCTTCTTGTTGTGTCCATGCATTGTATTCCGGTTGCTGCCTCTCCGCGTCTGCGTCTGTTCTATTTTAATCTTATTTTCCCGTCTTTCTTAATCGAGCTTTATTTCTTTGTTCCTACGGTTGCATTTTTCTCCTCCTATTTTTCACATAACGTTCTTATTTTAGCAATCCTCGCCTCTATTATATCCCGAAATTATCCATTCCATCTTTCTTACATTGGCAATCTCTTTTTCCAAAATTTAGTACATACCACCCCACTATCTCATTTTTTTCATCTCTCTTTTTTGTCGTTGCATAATAGTTAATCTTCCTTATCTCAGCTCGTCTCTAAATTCTATTACTCAGTCGACCGTACTCTTATATCCATCTTTGGCTCACGGTAGCTTCCCCGGCGCCATCACTCTTTTCCAGCCCTTATCTCCTTCAGCTCTGGGTCTGTTTCCTTCTTTGTCGGACAGGCTACCTATATGTTCTGCACGCAACGCTCTCACTCTCTCCCTCTCCAGACAAGGGCGTATCCGCCGATTGGGTATAGAACGTTCGCCGCAAAGTGTATCCCCGTTTAGACCGATATGCGACCCGTGGTGGTGTTAAGGTTGCTCGGGCTTTATGTACACAGACCGAATCGAAACTAAGCCGCGTAAAATCATTAAAACGCGAGGCAAGTGCGTTCTTACGTAATTATGAACTCGTAACTTTGCCTAAGTATAAAAATAAGGAAAATCGCTATATTTATTCTGAATTTTATTCTATTTATCATCCTGCGTAAAATTATTTAAACAAAATATATATTTACAATTTAAATCAATTTTTAATGCGTGAAATTATTTAAAACAAAAAATCTTGATTTATAACATATCTGTGGCTATACGAATAACGCTGTCATCAACGTTTCGGCTTTGATACAAAACTCTCGAAACGTTCGAACTTTAAATTTTGATGAACGCCGATGTTTTAGGGGTCGTAAATCTAAATGTACAGAGCGAGTAGTATACAGGCGGATATTAAACCTGAAATATTGAAACAAATAGAGCAGTTTAAAATTTATTGTCAACACAAAATTTTGACGCGTGTAGTTCGTGTATTTACTCGCAGATTCGGGTTCATAAATTGCGTGCTTGAGCGTAGAGGGTCCACAGGAAAATGTCCTGTTTGCATACTTGGTTTTTCGTCTATTTGAAAATAGTAGGTGACGTAAAAGTCATGTTTGAATGTATAAAAAAAACTCTTTACATGAATATCCATTTTTTAAAGGATGTGGTACATCGCAATATAATGTCTTACCAAACCAATCCTGTATCTACTTATATTTAGATAGGATCACAACAAAATTTTGGAGTATTTTCTTATTAATTATAAGTGTTTAAAGGGACATTGGTTATCCTTAGGTAGTACCATTTACTTGAACGATAAAAAATTTATAATTATTGATGATAAAACATTTATTCCATTTTTATGTGCTCGAAAAATGCTCACTAACTGCAATATCACGCAACGAAGTTTTACATTCATCGACCTCTATAGCCGCCACAGAGTAGCAACATCGCGCAACGGCGTTATACGTTGGTAATCGACTTTACATGCCGCTTGTGCAAAGCTAACAACACCTTAAACAGCCTCCAACAACGTTAGTAGACGGGCAACTAAGCTACCTCATGCGCGCGCGCTGAGTATAGAGCGACAGAGTTAGCGCGTCTTGCTCACATTCAGCTGCGTGGACCAACGGTTTGCGCGCTCGTCCGCTGCGCAAGCAGCGTGTATAAACACGGACGATATATAGGTATGCATATGTATCTGTGGATCACGCGCGTATCACATCGGCAGGAATTGAGTGGACTGATTAATCGATATCCGATCAAATTTATCTGCTGATTGAATAGGTCGCCAGGCTGCGGTATACGTGTGTATATACATACGTGCAGCATACGATGCAGACTCGTTCCGCAGCAAGAGCAATGATTTCTGCACAGCGGAACGTATAGCTGTGGAATGCTGCTGGAACGCGTGATTTAATAAGTAAAGTACTCTGAGTTTGAATTTACTGGGACAAGAATATGATAATTGTTATAATGGGCCGCATTCAAAGAGAATTTCTAGTTCATTGATCATCGATTAAGCCGACAAACGTATTGACATATTATATGCATTTTTGTTAGATTATCATTATTACATTAAATTTATTGAAAAGTTAACGTAATTATTTACAAGAAAGAGTTAGAAAAATAAGTACAGCTGTAATATATAGATATGTGCTATAGTCCTCCTAAAAATAGACTGAACAACCTATGAGTAACAAGTCTTCAAGTTTCAGCATAACTTTGAAAATTGCTACCTTTACCAAATACATAACGGTAGGTAATATTACCGTACTTTTTTTTTTTAACATGTTACCTTGGTACAATCAATAATTATTGCTTGAATGACTCATTTCAACGAGCTTTCAGAAAATGAAATTTTCCATTTGTAATGGATAGCCATTTACTTAAACATGAATATTACAGTTATATTCATTAATTATTACCATACTTTATTTTATTAGTATCTGTTCTGCTTTAATCACCATTTAAAAAGACCTATGAAGCTAATAGTTTATTCCTTACATAATTTCATTAACAATTTATCATCGTTCTTTTAATTAAATGAAATATTTTATTTAAGTATGTCCCTTTAGGTTTATGTAAATTGTGTCAAAAAGAGTGCTCTTGAAAATCATTACCCCGACGCTGACGTAAAAGGGCTTTTTATCTCCGAAGGAGATCGTAGAATACATTTATGTATATTATAGTCTACCATTTTTAAAGTTTTAATACATAGCTATTATTCCTCCATTATTACATATTTATTTCTCTATTACACGTAAAAGTTATACATAGAAAAATCGTTCACATTACAAAAATGAGATTTATAAAAGACTTGTAGAATATTTAAAAACATTTTTCTTCAGTATCGTCTATATTCGTTATTGTAAAAAAGCAATATAGAATTCAGGCAACTTTTAAATATCGTATTGATTTTTAAATGTATGACATTTACGAGCTCCAGTTTGAATTAAGTTTTTTTTCTTTAATAATTTCTTCTCGCGATGTTTGTTGGGAAAGTAGATCTGGCAATGTTATTAGTGTCAGTAATATCAACAATACATATTTCAAGCTAACTCTCGCATGATAGTTTGAAAGGATTTAATTAATATCGATCGCTTACAAGGCTTAATAATGTTCTAATAAAGCCAGTCACATCCTTTGAAAGCGAGTTTAATTAAGAACCTTGATTTATAAGCATCATTTTCATCTTATAAGTAAAATAATTAGATTGCCATTCTTAGAACATGTATCTAATTACTTAAGTGTTATTCTTGTTTTATAATTAATGCGGATAATTGAAAGAATATTTCCTTTAGAGAAAATAAAACTTTTATGCTTTCAGAATTATTAAAATAATCAATAAATATTGTTATGCTTGTATTAATACAAAAACCGCTGCCAATTCATTGGCACTTAGCTTCCTCAAACTTTATTTATTGATGCCTTCGAACAATGCTAAATGTCAAAATTTATAATTATTATACTTACACATACTTACATAGTTCTTTTCACACTTAAAAATATTGATAAATCTTTTTTTCTATCTTTCCATCGATTTTGTTACTAAAAAAGACTGACTACTATTCCCTTTCGGATGCTACCCATCCGAATCATTCATTCAAATGCATAGAGCTGTTCTCGAGAAATTGCGTTTTGAAAAAAAGGCTAAAAAAATTTTAACCTCAAATATCTCTCAAATGTATGGAGCAATCATTTGCCCAAAGAACTCGGCTGAGAGCTATCCATACTCTACCTCTAAACGGAATTTTGAAGCGAATAAGACAATTTTACTCCCATAATTGTTGGACATACAAACCTCATTTTTTTCATTTTTCAATTTCTACATTTTTGTTAGTAACAAAAAAACCGTGATAGCTAGAAATATTTTGTTTTAGAAAATATAGGTATTTTAATTCTTATTCGAATGCTACCCACCCCATTCAGATACATACAGCCGTTTTCGAGAAATTACGATTAAATAAAAAAAAGAAAGTGAAATAAATTTTAACCTGAAATATCTTTGAAATTAATGGATCGATCTTTTCCCCCCAAAGAACTCTCTCGATTGGTATACAAAATCTACGCCTAAAAAGAATTTCAAAGCGATTAGGCCAATTTTACTCTAGTTATGCAACGACAAAAAACTCACTTTTTTATATATTATTTTTTTTCTCCAAAAATAATGAATAGCAAACATAAAAATTTAGCAAGTTATAAGGTAAAGTAGGTAGTAGTGGGGCAGTTTAGAGTATACTTTTTTATAATCTTTTCTACTACGAAAACTAAGCATAATACATGAAAACTAATAACCCCAAGAGATAGCTCGTGTTTCGTGGTTTATATTTAAAAAAAGAATGTCTTTTTCGTTTCTAGTGCAAATAAAGCAATAATAGAAATATATGTCGACGATATTTATACATTTATTACTTTTTAATATTACACACATGTAAAACATAAAAATGCTTTTACAATTTATCAAATTTCATATCTTGGCTGGCTGCACTTTAAAGCACATTTTTCAATAATATAAATTGTTCTCCATTTTTAGAAAAATAGTATATTACGACCCATGGCCAGAAAAGTAAGAAATGTCTCAGATCACATGTAATTGTCGGCCGAGGCGAAGCCGAGGTGGACAAACATGTGTATTTTTCTGCTCGACGGCGCCGGAAAGCGACAACTTCGTTTCGCGCAGCGGCCGGGAAGTTGGCGCTTTCCGGCCGGAGGACAGAAAAATCTTCTTTCGTGTTACTATAATTTTGTGTTGCTATAATCACGAAGAAAATGACTCACTTTTATAAAAACGCTTTTATTTCGAAATCTGCAAAACACTCATGACAAATCGAAAATAATGTAAAAACCAAACTGAACGGTCCCGCGCGACGAGCAGAATCCCAATGCACTCCGGGGACAAAAGAAATCGTTTTGTCGAAAAAAGCTTTGCGCGCGCAGACGGCCCCGCTGACACGCTTTTCCTGCGGCGATTACACGACTCGGGCGCGCGCTCTCGGGAAATCCCCTTTGCTCTCTATCCAGCCGCCGAAGGCTGCCCGCCGCCGTCGAGCGGAGCAAGCGAACGCCATCTGCTCGCGGAAGCTCCGAGGCAGTTCACCCCCGCTCTCTTCGCGCGAAGCCGATCGATCTGCGACTCGCCGCCGCTGACGCCGTTACACGGATAGAAATTTCTTACCAATGTTACATGGAGGGCGTTACTATTCTTCCATCATGGCTCTCCATACCAAATTAGCAACCGTTCTATGGGAATAG
>JAPYZP010009125.1:0-21305 GCA_030522985.1 Torymus sinensis
GCGAAAAGGCGCTGCTGTATGTACAGTTCCGCCGATACAGTTCGAATTAGCAGCGGAAGTGCGCTATCAGCTCTCTCTCTCGTGCGCAAGGTGACGGTGGTGTCAAGCGATACTGCGACGATGAGTCACGCGTTGTTGTTGCATAGCAGCCTCCGGCGTAATTCTTAGATATCGAGAGGCATATCCTTTCGGTCGCGCACGCGCGCACCCGAACAATTTCACGTCGTTCTTTTTGATACATAACTACGCTACGCGAGTTGCGAGATATATATTAGGTTTCGTATATAACGGGGTGACATCACCGGCTGAATTATCCGATAATCGGTGCGTCCTTGCCAGATTAGCCCCGATTTTCGAACGTCTGAGATTTAAAACACTCGTTTTGTAGAATGTGTCTCTCACAGATTGGTATACCGGGAACACGACAGTATATAACGTCGTCGTCGCCGCGATGTAAAATAATAATCGCGCTGAAAATGACGATCGATGTCTCATGCGAATCGTTCCGGGAAACCATAACCAGAAACTACGTGCTCCGCTTCGAGAAACAACAATATTCAATCTCCGATCGAGGAGAACTACATCTCAGATCACGAATTAATGAACGCGTGTGTGTGTGTATAGAGAGATTCTGGAATGCCGCGCGCGTATATCTAAAAATACAACTCAGCCTCTCCCGCCCGATTGTTACTACTATTATACGGCGTATCGGCCGCGTCGATAGCGTAAAATGCTCGAGTTCTTGGAAAGCAGTCGCGCGCTCGGTTCAAGAAACACTTAATTGAATCCGCGAGTAGTGAAACGTTCTTTTACATCAAGCGCAAGCGAGCGCGGCTGGAACACATAATTTGTTTCTCGGACTCGACTTACTTTCAGCATTTAAATTTTAGCATCGCGTGCTGCCGCGTATATATACGCACGCACACGCACGATAGAAATAAGAGAGGCATACAGGCATTTTTTCCCGTATAAATATACCCCGCAGAGATGAAAGAAGGAGAAGAGTTTTCTTATTAAACGAATGCGCTCGAGCGACGAGTTTACTCGAACGACGTAAAAGCTCCTCATTAGATGGAACGCGCGCGCATTGATATATATATACACAGTATTCCCCGGCACGACGATCAATGAACCACGTCGTGGCGGTTATTTTCAGAGAGGGAGAGAAGATAAGACAAGCGACTTATCGGGCCACGCGCGACGTATCGCATATACAAAGCCCCTTATGTGTGTGGGAAAGTGGCGTGCGGTCGTCTCGGAAAAGCCTCGATGAATGCCGCTCGTTGTGGCTGTTTGCGTCGGGCAAAGAGACACGACGCGTCGCCGTGTGTTCGGAAATTTGCGCCACGTCGAAGGGGAGATGAGTGATATTTTTGGCAAATATTGGCGGAGGAGACCGGCCGATTATGATGATGATGATGAGGATTAGGTGAAGTGTGTGTGAGGGCGCAAGATGGTTAAGAAATTGGGTCGCGGAGAGTTATTGGAGGGATGTATCTGTTGATTGTTTTGGCTGTGTGTGGGATAGGGAGAAGGTTTGCTATAACGCGAGAAAACAACTTACCGAGGCGACATAAATCAGGGGAAAAAAGGCTCGAATTAGAAAAGTTATAGTATATGATTCATGATGAAAAAAAAGAAGTGTTAGGATCGAGCAATTATTTAGAGAATGTTTCCTGCACGCGGCGCGCGTACACTCGGCCGTTGGAAAAACAAACTTACCGCGTTGGCCACAAACGGCCCCCGCCCCTAATATACGTCATTAAAACTATTCCCATGTTTTACAAACAATCCGCGCTGCGGGCTTTTCATCTCTTATATCCCGCCTATTTCCAGCGCATTCCGCTCTACCTCCTCCGGATGCGAAGACTTCTGCTCTCTTTATCAACTCTCCTCGCGCGTCAAAAACTTCGTTTTGCCTCGACAGAGGCGAGCGTTATCTCGGCTCTGGGCGGGTCTCTGAAAAATTTTCCAAATCGATATGGGGTAGAGCGAGACGGGAGAAACAAATACTAGGTGGAAAAATAAACGGAGCGCAGCCTATACGTGGGTGGAGGAGGACGAGAAAAAAGCGGAGAGAGAGAGAGAGAGAGGGAATTTCCGTGCGCGTGTGTTATCGCACGTGCGAAGAGGAGCGAGAGAGAGGATGAATCAGGGGAGGGGTGTGGAGAAGGGATCGGTGTTATCGGCTGTTTGCATTTTTTATGGGGATCGGCGCGTTGGAGGTGGAGCCGGCTAAATTTATACTCTCGGCACATCTCTCGCGTGTGTATAGAGCTGCGTATTTGTGCGTTGAAGTGGGTATTGATCATTTTGTGCCTCGCGCGTGTACAGTTGGAAAAGACGAATTTATGGAATTCCATTAAACCACGAACGAGACGTAGTTTAAGCGACAGCTCGCGTGATTTAATACAGCAGCGGCTAACCCAATGAATATTACCTATAACTATCGATCTTATACGAGAATAAACACCCCTGACATAACGACGCGCGCTTATTCCCGTCCGACACGCGCCAACCTTCGACAGATAGAAAAAAAAAGAGTAGAGAAGCCCTTATAAATATTTAGCCCGGCTCTTACATCATTATGCAAAGTGATACAACACTCTTCATCTTTTTCTTTTCGGTGATGGAATAAGTATATTATAGCGGCGATATATCGAGTCCAAAGTCGCGATATCTCTCTCTCTCTCGGAAGCAACCGAAAATGTCCGAACAGATGATAAGGCTTAAGGGGCTAATCCCTATCAGATTGAAATTAATCTACCCTTTGCCCGTGTGAAAGCTGCTCCCGCGCGTGTGTCTGTGTGTATACGCGCGCGCCTTCGGACGCTAGTTAAGTGGGGGGATGGATTAAGTCTTTAACGGGATGGAATCGGACGTTATATATAGGTGTACACACATGCATGCACACGGGCTTTTTAAATAATTCGCAACGTGAAAAGAGCTTGTAAAAACAGTCTTAATTGGCGAACAAACGTGTCGTTTCGGAGAGAGCCGCGGGAGGAATTTAGGGAGCCGAATTCAAATGAGTCATCCTTTCATTCGACCAGAGAGAGGGAGAGAGAGAGAGAGAGAGACGAGACGGAGAAAGAGGCTCTTGCGAGGTAGACTAACTTTTTAATCCGCTAAGTGCATTCGGTATGCATCTCTCTCTCTCTCTCTCTCTCTCTCTCTCTCTCTCTCTCTCTCTCGTGAGTGTATTTAATCGCGGGCAATTATGTTTAATGATATTTAAGTAATTATTTAAGCCCGAGATGGGATTCGCTCTGCGGCCAAAGTATAGAAGCGGAGGGGGGTATCTCTCTTTGAACGCGCGCAATGTTCTTGGCTAGTGCGGGATTTGTTTGAAATGCATTAAGTTGAAATTGAATAAATGGCCTTTGAAATGCAGATCTACATTTTCGAAATGTGCGTGTTCACTTCTTTTTTTTTTTCGTTTGAAGCATTATTAAATCAATATATACACGCGGCGAATCGTATTGTGGATTTATTATTTTTTACGATTGATTGGCGGGCTTTTCGTTATTGAAAGGTTTGCAAATATGAACGCGATATTGTTTAAAAAGTATATATTAATTCAACCAGTAAAATCATCGCTCGACAGTCACAATAATCACGTTTATATTCCAATGCAAAATCAATAAAAAACGTAAATTTTTCGTACGTCTAAACTTTCTGGCTTCGCGCATTGTCTGTTTTACTCGAGGTATTATACGAAAATAAAAACCATCGAGTGTTTCCACCTCTACATTAAAGTACGAAAACTTAACTTAAACATCGACGTTATACAGTCGCAAATTCGGGTTCAACATTAAAGCATCCCCCGGAAGTAAACTCTCCACCCTATACCAGAAATGTGAGAGCATCTCCACATTTACGAGCGCAACTTCCTATTTCTAAAACAAAAAAATTCATCCACGTCCCCTCGAAACCCACAAAAATTTCGCCATAGAACCCCCATAGCACACACACAGCTCTCCCCCGGCACGTAACAGCGTGCTCCACGGGGGTTGGTCGACTCTCTCTCTCTGGGCGATCAATACTCCGTACCGTCGAGGCGGCAGCACCCGTCGCGCACGCTCGCGTGTTGCCAGGCGACGGAAGCTGCGCGCGTACAGAGAGCGAGAGAGAGTTCATCGGCCTTTCTCTCTCTCCCGCGAGAGCGACTCGTCCTCCTCCTCCTCCTCCACTACTACTATATACTAGTGCTGCTCTCGCGCGCGCCGCTCTCGTTTTTTGCCGGTTGGTGCGCCGCGGTATGTACGCGCGTGTGAGTGCGGCGCGCGCGGCACACGGTGCCCTTTCTTTATTGGCCGCGGCGGTGGGGGTTATTGGATGATGCGCGCCGGTTATTGCAGAAGAGAGGTTGGCCGGGGAATTGATTTTTGGGAAAAGGTGTGCAGGCCTGATGTTCCAAGTGTAGAAGAAGTAACCAAGTAATTGTGTAGCGGATTTTTTTGTTTATTAGCTGTCACTTTGGATCACGCGGTTTACCGTTTCAATCAGGCGCGCATTTAGCGCGGGCACGTCGGTGGAACAATGCGCCGGCTGATTGGCTTGGTGTATTTCGTGTCTAACGCCTATGTATTTGGGAAATGTTTTTGAATACTGCGCCTCATACGCGTTTCAAAGGCCGCATCGATGAACAAAAAAATGTGGCGTGGCTACTATATCCCCTATCCGCGCATCGATAAGCGACGGTTTTGGTATATGGTTGTTTTTTATGAATGGTGGTGTTTTAATTTTATACAGTGGATCAACGACGATATATAAAATTACACTTTGTATTAATAGTTTTTCACCCTCTCTCATCCTTTCTGCTGTCCTTCGATTTTTCTACTTTATATGATCCTTTTTCACCGACTTTTATTAGATATACCTTTCGCTCCCCACGATACACCCAGCTTACAGAAAATTACAGTCGACTGTACACCGTCTCTCGCGCTCATGTATATCGAGTATATAACGATGAAAAATTCTTCTCCCACTTCAAAAATCAACGATACCCCTGTCGACCTCCAAAATCCCGGCCGCATACCTACAAAAATACCTCGGCCCGCAAGCAATAAATAACGCTTAACAATCGCGAACTTCCCCCCGTTCGCCAAAAATAAACTCACGCGGAATCTCCGTCGCAGCTGCAGGGGACCTGCACGTTATGCATTCTCGAAAACTTCACTCCCTCTTCCTCCCGGCTTTTTGACTTTAATCTGTTTTCCTGGCGCGTGCGGATTTCCATCTTTTCTCCATTATCTCTCATCTCCTTATCCCTGCCCGCTGCCGAAGAAAAAGCCCGAGTAGACGCGAGCATTGTTGTTGTTCCGCGGCGGCGGCGAGATCGCGCTTTAATATACTTTCGTCTCGGCCGTTTGCCTTTTTTCTTTTTTTCCTCGTCTTGCAAGAGCAGGAGGAAGGAGGAGCAGTCGAGACGATCGGTCTGCCGTGATAAAGAGAAAAGTGAAAAGAGAGAGCAGTGGCTAGTTGGCGATTGAGGATGGGGGGGGGGGGGGGGGGGGGGAGTTTTTATAAAACAGGGGGCGGGGAGTGGGGTATTTTTAATAACGATAGCGCTGTATATAGGGGTTTCGAGATATTGTGGAAGAGAAGTATTTGATTTGATCGAAGTTTGTAGCGAGATCGTGGATGTGCAGCGAAGCGATTGTGATCGTGATTAAAATTATTTTCCAACTATTTCATCATATATACACCCGTGAGATAGGTAAATTTCATGATGTTTACAAAAATAAAGTATTTTCTTTCTATATAGAGAATTTCAAATTTAATTAACAAAAATTCCGAATGCCCAATTATTTTTACAAATAATTATTTATAACGACTGATCTTCAATGCTCACAGCCCCGGATATTCCACTACGAGATATATATCGCACGAAAAACCACATATTTTCCCTCTCCACGGCGGAAAAAGAGCCCTCTCAGTAATTACGAAAAGAATTAGAGCACGCGAATATAACAACGTCCACTCCACTCGTCGTCCTGCGGCCTCTCTCTCCTCTCTCAGGAATCGGTGTACTCCCGACGGAGTAGCCCTCGAAACTCCGCACCCATTGTACTCTCTCTCTCACTCTCTCTAGCGCACTTAATCCGGAAAAAAGCGTCGCGCAGAAACCCTCTCAGAAATTAAGGCGACGACAGAGAGCGGCGGCGACGATCGTTACTTCCTCCTTCGCACGTGCGCGCGCCGGGGGGATGGTAGCGTCTGTCGTCGATTAGCGGCTCTCGGGAGGAAGAGGGAAAGCGGAAATGGAAACGCGCGCGAGCGAGCTGTGAATCGAAAAAGAAAGAAGGAAGAGACGGGGGTAGAGAAAAATGTGCTAGTGACGGTTTACGAGGGAACGAAAAAAATGACGCTGTGAGACGCGTCGTATCTGTTGTCTCAGTGCTGGTAGAAAAGTTTCATATTATCAAACGAATTTCATCAAATGTCACGTACATCTCGCGCGCCTTCAATCAAAGTTCTATTATAGTAACAATTGCGACACACCGCGCCGAAATACGCCGCTGACCTATCAAACATTCCAACACATCGCGACAAGAGAGAAACCGCATATCACGTTTGAGAAACACGAGTTCGGCCGCGAATCCAATTCCCCCCGTTTCCCGCCTCGAAATTCCAAAACAAGCCACACTCACTCTCTCAAATCGAAAAATCAAAGCCGCTTTACCATACGCACACACACCACCGCTAAACGTGCGTCCGCCCTGCCACGGCGAATTATTATTCTTCCCGTCTTCGCGTCACGTCTCTCTCTCTCTCTCTCTTGCATTCCTCGCGCAGCAGTGCGCGCACACGTGCGCAGCGCTCGCTCGCCATCGCATGCGTCCGCCCTTTATTTTCTCAGGCCTATTTCTGGAGGGCGGCTGCGGCGCATGGAAAACACGTGTGCGAAGAGAGAGAATGTACGTCGGCCTTGGGAAAGCCCGCGAATTTTGAGGAGATGGTTTATGGGGGTTATGGTTTAATGCGAAAGAGAGAGAGAGAGAGGAGGGCGTAATTTACGAGGCTGCGGGTATAATATGCGGCGGCAAAGGGAGCTGATTTGTGGGCTAATTGTGGGTTTTCGGCCGGTGGCTGTATATGCACGACGATTGTTTGGACAATGAGGTATACTTACGCGTATTCTGAGTTATGGGCAATTTTTGCGGATTTCGGGCTGGTGATATTCGTTAGCGAAAGTACCTTCTTTTTGGACGTTTTTTTGGGAGAAATTAGGGCGAAAAATGGTTCCATATCGGTTTAGATGAACGGAGGTAGTGTGCGTGAATATGCACCTATACATAAATTACGTGGAACTTGCGGTTTTACGATGTGGTAATTAGAGTTACAAGGTCTTGATGATGGGAGACGAGCTGTTAATCATTCTAATGAACGCCTGCGATTTTTTTTAATTAATACGGTGTTTGCGTTATATTTGCATCGAATGGAAAAAACTTGTTCGCGCGGTTTCCTGAAGACGTTACATTACGTTTTATTTTCCGTCTAAAATCAACGCTTCAGCTTGAAACGAAGATTTGTCAAATGAAGATATAATTAATAAACCACCATTGCTATTGATTCTAAATCACACGTATTTATAATCCTCTATTAAAAGAATTATAACGGATTGGTCCAAATATAACCCACAAAGTTTGGAATTCTGAAATATTTCAACTAAAAATATAAGTTATAAATAGTATTACAAATGTATGTGGTTATAACAATGAAGAACTATGAATACTGTTCTGATTAATACCATCTAAGTTTCAGTTTAAAAAGGTAAAATAAATTTTAAATTCATAATATTTCAATATTAATTGTACATAGGTATAAGAAGAACCTGAACTTGTTAGTATAAATAAATAACTTATAATACACACAAACAAAACAACAGTCGAACATGCGTACATACCATATAAAATTATAAAAACCCATATATATCGTAACTAAAATGTTGTTCTCTCATTTTGCAGAACGTCGACCACAAGATGAAGTTCCGCTCGAAGAGGGGCCAGCTGCCGTTCATCGAGCTGAACGGCGAGGAGATCGGTGACAGCGCGATAATTCTGCGCGAGCTCGGCGCCAAGTACAACAAGGACATCGACGCCTGCCTGAGCACCGAGCAGAAGTCCGTCTCGCACGCGACGATCTCGATGATCGAGAACCACCTCGTGTGGGTCGTCGCCTGCTGGCGCACCAAGAACCTCGACCAGATGCTCAAGGGATACAAGGTCAATCTGCAGCACGCTCTGGGCACGCGCATACCCAACGGCATCCTCAACTTCTTCTTCAAGTTCACGTTCGGACGCAAGGTGAGATTGACCGAGCCGCTCGGTATGGTAAACCGCCAGGTCGCTGTGTGTTTGATGCGACCGCGCGTTCTTTCTTGGCCGCCGCATCTCGCACACACGCCGCCAGCTGTTTTTGTTCAGTTTGCTCATTTGTCGTTTGACGTTTGGTTGTCTCCTTGGTTAATATATTGTTTTATGAGTTTTTATTTTTGCCTCTCTTTATGGTTGATTTATGCTCGGGAGTCCGGTTGGGTTGCCGAATATATATTGGAGGTGATGTTCTTATTGGGGACGAGAGATGATTTTCCGCGGGACGTTTTTCACCCCGGCCTCTGGAGTGCAGTAGTTTGTAGAGATATAATATACATCAGAGGCTGCGTGTGCTGAAAGTGTCCCGTGGAAACGCCCAAACGGGGGGTGTGAAAGGGCCTGGAAGAGGTCTACATTACCGACGTCATTCTGCTGAGAGGGTAAAAGAGTTCGGTCTTTACCGGCTGAACTGATAGGGTAGTTTGTTTTTTGGATTACATCTTTAGAATATTGTTTTTCTGGATCATTAACTTGAAATTTAAATTGTCTATAAATTCGGACGGCAAAATGACGTTGGAATGATGGATTTCTTTCGAAAAATTTCACACCTTCAAAGACAAAATATTGATAAACAATTACATGTATAGCAAGTTCAGAACAGTGTTAATTGGACAAGTTAAAAGAGCAATTTTCGAAACTTTAAAGAACACATGCGTGGGCATTCGGCATCCACTTGACTTCATTACGATTTTATTCATTTGGTATTATGATTTTTAGTAATATTTAGTGCACAGATTTAGATGGGAGAATGTATTGATATAATGTATTTGTAGCACGCAAAAAACATTTTTTATACACATTTTAGAGATTTTTAAATTCACGATAACAATCTTTGTGTGAAAATACGAGAAGGTAGTTTTTTTTATTTGAACTTTTCAAATTTTATTAGAGGTGCAATAACGTTTTAAGTTCTTGTATACTATATATGAGATGCGAGAGTATACTTGATATATTTTGAAGCAGAGAACGTAAGTATATTCAAACGCTTAACAAACGATTATATCAACACATTCGATTATCTGTGCACTCCACGATTACAATAGTTTATCTAGAATCTTAGATCTAGTCCACGCTCGTTGACTGTAGCATGAGATGTTTTTCTATAGAGTTTAGAACTTGCTAACTCGACAACACTACACACGCTCCACATACATCACTTTATGTAACTATAATGTACACCAACAACAATATACGCAACGACAGGCATGCAAACACTATATTATATATTACTAAAAAAAAAAAAGAAACTAAATCATCACTCCTCGCAGTAAGTGTGTTGTCTCTAATATCTCGACAATCCTGCCTCACTTTTAACGCGTCTCAGTCTCTCCCTCTTTCTCTGCGAACATCTCTCAACAAGTCGTCAACGAACATGCGCGTATTCTTGACGCGACCACGTTGCGACGTGAGATTGTATACGACAGCAAGAGGAAGAGAGTGAGAGAGAGAGAGGAAGGAAGGAGAGAGCCAGGCGTCGGTCGACCGATGACCGACACTTGTCTGATATGTGTAAGTCCAGTCGAGAACGAGGCGAGTCGGTCATTTGTAGTGAGGATTAGTTGGATTGGTTCCAGGGCGCGCGGAAGGTGAAGGCCCAGGGCATGGGCATCCACACGCCCGAGGAGGTGCTCCAGTTCGGCTGCGACGACCTCAAGGTGCTCTGCGACATGCTCGCCGACAAGCCGTTCTTCTTCGGCGACGAACCCACCCTCGTGAGTATACTTTTCTTTTTCTTTTCATTTGGGAATTTTCAAGGGTATTTTCGTTATTTTCGACGAAAACGCTTTTTTGAGGAAATATGAGCGTCTATTCGAAATCTTAATTTTGTGATATTGCACGAATATGGCATTTTCATAAAGATAAAGAAGTTTCGCTCTTTCTCGTATACATACGAATGTATTCGCGATAGTTCAAAGAATGTATATAAATGAAAATTATTAAAAGTGTCATAAATTTCAATTACTATCATTATTATTATTTATTAATTAAAAATGAAAAAAAAACAGCATTAGCTTTTTAATTAAATTTAAATTAGCCTTTTCATGAATACTCCATTTGAAAGCTGAACGAAATTTTATCAACGTCACAACTTCGACGGCACTATTTAAAAATTGAAAAATGCACATTTCATGCTGAATAGTCTTTTCATCAAGTATTGATTTTCGTGTCCACGGATTTTAAAATGCGCTGCACGTACTTCATTAGCGTGCACTTTCATCTCAGTTAAATTCATAATTGCAGAAATTTTTAACGAGATTTCACGCTCAATTCTTCATTATATTCTTCACTTTTTAAGCGTAAAATGAAAATTTTCGTTTATTTTAAAAACTCGCTTATTTAATGAATTTTTCAATGAAAATAATAACGTATAAATATACAGAGTTAAGGGAAAAGTAAGCGAAAATCTTTAGCCTAATGCAAATAAAAAACATTGTAGTAACGTATTTCTTGAAATTTCCAGCTCGACGTTGTCTCGTTCGCCAATCTGGCGCAGATCCTGTACATTGACAAGGAGATCCCGTTCGCTCTGCGCGATTACATGCAGGAGAACTGCCCGAACCTCGTGGGCCACTGCTCGCGGATGAAGGAGCGCTGCTTCGCCGACTGGGACGAGATCTGCGAGACCCTCGACATGAACACGCACCTGCCCAAGCCCGAGAAGACGGAGGAGAAGGAGGGCAAGGAGGCCGAGGCGAAGGAGAGCAAGGAGTCCAAGGAGGAGAAGGAGGGCGACAAGGAGAAGGCAGACAAGGAGGAGAAGGATGTCGAGAAGGACAAGGAAGTAGACGAGAACAAGGAGAAGGAGAAGGAGGGCAAATAAGCTCAGCGCTCGATCACTACCACCAGCGGCAGATGCAGCAGGAGCACATGAGAGTGAACCTTCGGGAGAGGCGCTTTGGATGATGATGATGGCGATATGATGATGATATTTGTGTAACGGAGGAGAGAGAGATTTTAAAAGAGACAGATTACGATATGTATGATGATTATGAGATGAGAAAGTTCGAGAGGAGAGAGAGAGCGAGAAATTATTATATTATTGTCGAATTAGTGTAGTACACACCATACACACACATTCACACATAAGCAAGTTGGACTTTTTATACTTGGAGTATATATTACATGGATGCTCTCTAATTAATCTTAAGGATTGAGGAGGGAAGAAAAGCCCATGCATATGTGCGTTCTTCTTTCTTTTCTTTTACTTTGCGCTCTTCTTACCCTGTTTTTTTAACCTCTCGACGAGAGATGAATTGTATGAAAAGTAAAAATTGATTTATTGTAAGCGAAAGGGGAAGAAGGAGCTTGAGTGTGTGTTAGATAGACGACCTCCTTCTTCGCTCTTTTGCCACCCCCTCTATTTTTGTGTTTTATTATTATTTTATTTGTACTATTGTAAGTTTCTTTGTTCGCAATTCTCCTTTTTTGTATTGTCACGTATGGTTAACGATTATTATTATGTATGTGTAATGTAATAACAAACAAACAAAAAAGAAACACTCACGCGCGTTAAGCAGCAGCAGTATTTTGCGAGGAAAAAAGAAAGAGTTGTAACGAATTTCCGGTCTCTCCCTCTGACGGATTTCATTCGAGATTTCTTCTTTTTTTTATCTCTCATTTTTTAATTAAGTCACTAGTAAGCCATAGTGTGTATACCGCAATATTATCGAATGCAATAGCCTGTCGTTTATCGCGGATGAAACGGGAGAATTCGCAATTTGCAATGTGAAAAACTGTGAGAGGCGAGGATAGAGAGAGAGAGAGAGAGAGAAAGGCATCACACAATTTTTCCGTGATTTTTTCCATTTTACGTGTACACACATACGCCGTTTTTCGAGATTTTACGAACTTTTCTAAAACTAAAGGCATAGTCAAGACGACAACCGGCGTGTTCTTCGCGAAAATGAAAATAACGAAGTTACCAGACGACGAATCTTTTATATTGTACATGACGATAAAAAAAAGTATAACCGCGTTCGAGACCACGTTTTTTTGTACTAAAAATATTGAGAAAAATATTACGTATTTACACAAAAAAGTATGATGAACTTCATGTAATAAGATTTTTTAAAGAAAAAAATAAAGTATGCGAATTGCTCTTTTTACGAATTTTTCAAACCCTCCGGTGCGTCTGATTTTTTCATTGACAAGTATAAAAAAAAAGTACGCAAAGAATCCAGAGAAAACCAGGAAACATTGTAGAATGCAAGAAAGATTTAAATATGCTATTGTATTGTAGATTAAGGGGACGAGGAAGTCCCTCGGCGTCACGACTGACTGATCTAAAAGGAAAAAAATGAGCCGGCGCTCGGGCGCGCTCGGCAGTCGCTGCGTGTGCACGTGTCGAGGCTTCTCCCGTGCTTGTGTGAAGCTTTGTGATGCGAGAGCTGAACGTTTGCCAATCTCGGTGGGTCTTTGTAAAATCGTCCCTACCCTCGTTTACCTGGCGCCGCGCTTGATCAGCGTACGCTTGAGATAAACGACGGTGGTTGGATGGCTTTTCACCGGGTCGGCGAGGCGGCCGCACTCTCGTTTTTAGTATAAATGCCCACTTTGCAGCTTGATTCGTATATGATTTACCGGAGAAGGCTAATATAATAAAAGAAAACACGCTGCGACAAGCTGAAAAATGAATGATGCGCACGCGCGCGCGGCCGCCGTATAGAATTCTTTAAACGGCAGAAAACACACGTTGGATAAACAAAGTGTAATCGATCTTAACGCCAGACGTCAGTCTCAGTCGTCAGCGCGAAAGGGGGGACTTTTGCATCGCCTTGCGACGACGCCGCTCACGGGCGAAACTCGTGTGCTCGCGCGCGTCTCTCGCCTTGTCTCTCCGTCTACAACCGTCCGCCGCGCGAGGGCTGGCCGCTATAGAGGAATGTGTGTGTCCCCCGTTCCACGGGAGAAAGGCCGTGTAGAAAAAGAGTCAAAGAGAGTCAAGAACCATCCGTCATCATCATCCCTCCCCTGTCCTTTTTCCCCCGGAACGGAGAAAGTGCGAGAGAAAGAAAGAGCCGCCCTCGCGCGGCGATAACAGATAAACGGAGAGAGCGAGGGAGAGGCGCACGCGGGGCAAGACCGAGCCAGGTGGCGTCGGATTTTAATTGTCAAATCGACGACGCTCGTTGTTCATATTGCATTGGCGCTTAAACTCATTATTATAAATGTAAACACACGAGATACAAGCATACACACGTACACACAGACACGTACACACAACACATGCATACACGCGGCTCGAAGCCATCTTCTCATTCTGGTAGCCGAATAACAAGTGCAAAAAGTATAAAAAAAATATATAAGTGAACAAGTGTATGAGAAACAAATTCATTCCCGTCTTTTTGTATCTTTATAGTCCTTTTTTTACGTCTTTTTTTACACGAATCTGACAAGCGTCGTCGGCCATGCGTGCGACGTCGACGAAAAAAATATTATTAATTATAATTATTACATTTATTTGTATATTATAGAAATACGTCATATTGTATGTTTGTATGTGCATTATGTACAGGCGAAGGCAGCGCCAATTGACAAAAAAAAAGTCTACGAAACACACGATGAAGTGGCGAAAAGAATATTTGAAGATTATTCAAGAGTAAATAAAAAAAAAGCGTAATACAAAAAGCTATGCACATTTGTAAGATGTATTCAATTGAAACGCGATTTATGAATGACAAACAATAAATAAAATAAAAAAAAACAAACAATCCAGCTCTCACATGTATCTCACGAAACACACAAGTACACACAATTATATATATATATAGGTAATGAAAAAAAAAGAGAAAACGTAGTCGCGAAGTTCGAGATTCGCGCGCCCAGTACTGACGATTTTTAATATCAAAGTATATGTGTCGTAAAAAAAGTAACCTTTTGGCTGATTGGATGGAGAAAAATTCGAGTTCGCTGATGATTGTCAATCGTCGTAGTGGATTATTAAAAAAAAGTGGAGAGCCGGGCGTTTAAAAGTGTGACAACCTTAAAAATGATGAAAAAAAAAGTAATGATATTATACAAAGTGTCTTTCACGCATCGAATAGCTTAAACGACGTTTGATACGCGACGCGTTTCGATTATCTCATTTTTTCCTTTCGTCATTTGAATTGTCGATTATTAAATTGATTGTATTTTGTCGGTGAAGACGAGAAAAAAAAATATCGCTGGGGAATTGAGTATAAGTCACTTCTTTGTTTTCTCAAACTCGCGCGAATGGACACACTTATTGTATCTAAGCAGCTTAAACGATAATTATTAAACGAGATGGAGACGAGAAGTGGAATAGGATGAAAAAAAAAAAAAAATAATGAAATCCATGCAAAAATAAAAACTAGGGATTGTGTAGAAATGTGAATGCAGTTGTTTTTTCGCCCGGGATGGAAGGCGCGGCTGAGTTTTCGCGATTAGAACGAAATATTGTTGCACCACCGATTAAATAACTTAGGAATAAATAAAAGAGTGAGGCTGAGGGAGAGAGTAAAGCACAGAGTAGGTAGGCACCACCCATACAGTAAGGCAAAATCTTGTAAGAGTAATATTAATGACAATTATATATAATATAAATATATATAAAAAAAATTATAAAATACGACTGCTCGTTTTATGCTCGGCGCTATACATTATTTCATTGTCATTATTATATCAGCATTTATTAATGAATATACATACGGACGAATAAAATGTGTTTATAAATAAAAAATAAGCCGACTATCGTTTTGCATTTCACGCCTGCCTTTGCTTTGTTTTTTTTTTATTTTTCAATTTCTTATTGGTGTCGTTAAATATTAAAATCGCTTTATTGATAATGAGATTAATCATTTTTGTTTGGAGGAAAATTTTAATTTTCTTATGTTACAAGAAAGTAATGATGCATTTTTAATTTATTAGAAATATTGCGACCTTCTTATTTTGTTAAAACTTACAATTATTAAAACTTATTTAGTAGCAATTTGGAACTGGAACTTAAAAATTTAGTTTATTATATTTAAAAAAATAGTTGTAAGACATAATATACTTACCGAGACTAAAGTTAATACTTCTCGTGCCAAACATTGGCAATTGATGCTTTTAGAGTATTTTTCATCAATAGCTTTTAATTATAGTTCTAAGATAAACAAATCTAATACCATACATTTGATATATGAATAAAAAAAATTTTGCCTCTAAAATTGATGAGTTACAGAATAATTGAGTTTATTTCTCTTATAAAGTATATGAATTTAAAAGCTTCTTATAAACACGTAAACATTTTCAAAATCAGGATACTATTGTCAGGAGTAGAAGAAAAGGTAGGTATAATAATGAAAACACAGAATGTGAACTTTAATAATATACGTATATATTACTTACAGTTTAAGTTACAGAGGAATGAACGTTTTTTTTTTACCTTATTATTGTTTAAGTCGCTTTTCACCTCTGGACTTGTTCTCTCTTTGGCATAAAGTCGGTCTATTATCCTTAAATAAAGTAATTTTTGGATCGGACGTAGTTTCTCTCTCTTTTCCTTATAGCTTCGCGATGAGTACAATCAATGAAAATTAAGACGTGTGCATAGCTTTTACAGCACCGTAAAAGAGGTTTTTTGTTTTATTCCGAATCACAAACGAGAGCAAAATTTTTCAACTTTCTTCAAAAGTGACCAAATTTTCGTCGTAAGTATATAATTATCGTAGATACGGGTAACGTCATATATATATATATATATATATAATAATATATATACAAATTTTGTCAATTAGTTCTCATATCTTAACGTTCTCCTGAATATTCGTATATATACAATAATCCTTCAAACGTTGTATAAATATAATTGTTCATGTATGTATTTATATATTATATGTGCATAAATTTTTATATCCTCGCCACGCCTCGCTTATAAAATGGACCCCAACAATATGGAGCATGTAAACGTGCTAAAACCTACGATTTTCTCCGCCATACCTTCGTCCCTCTTTTTTTTTCTTCTCGTACACATCATGCGAACAAATTATACACGTTTGCGTGCGCGTGTGTGTTGTGATGTGACAAAAATATTATTGCGCGAATCGTAATAATCATCGTCGTCAAAGAATAATTTCTCGGGCTCAATAAAAGCGCTAAAGTCTCTCGAAAATGATTGTATCATTTTGTATCCCCGTCGTTCGTCCGCACACCTCCGCGTTAAAAAAATACATATTCGTTTTTCATATTTGTTTTCTTTTGTTCGTCCGTAAAAAGCGAAGAGCTTCTTTCTTGGTTTAGTTTATCGTGAGAAACGAGCGTATAGAGCTATTAATTCAATCGTATAGTGGAGCTAAGTAGAATAATTATAATTAATTGCGTTTGTTTTCTTTCTGCCATTCAACGTTTTGCTAAACTAAACTAAAAGATCGTTGCGCCTGCTCGGCTTTGATTTTGTCGCGGTACTTCTTCTATTTTTTTCTATGCCTGAGCTACGGTTTCGTTTTACTTCTAATCAATTTCGATCGTTAGTGCCTTAGTAAGATTGCTACTTGAAAGTCTATCGAGTCGTATATTTACGTTTAGTTAGAAAAAAATTATTGTATAATGTATATTATTATCGTTTAATATGATTTGAAATCGTCACAAAAATTTTGTTAACTCTCTCTTCTGTTGTGATGTATCAACAATGTTTTTGCGCCGGCTCAATGATTACACGATTAATGTACTTTATTTTGTGATTGTGACATGTTTCGATATCGAAAGTCGAAAATATCTAATTAATAATTATTCATTGTATCGAATTTTTATTGAAACGACGAAATCAACGATTCAACCGAAAAAATGAATAAATGTATTATTGAATGTAAATATATAAGACATAAGTATTTTCGTTGCAGTTATTCAAGTTAAAAATAACGCATTGTTAACATTTTTTAATCATATATTCAAATAATAAGCATTTAAAATATATATATCAATTCACTAAAAAATTCGATGCAATGAATAATATCCACGATAAATTACAATTATCCCGATAAAATCCTCTACGTATGGCGATGAATTTTGATTCTCATAAGAACAGTTACAAAGAGGGTATAAGTATAGTAAGTC
This sequence comes from Torymus sinensis, assembly GCA_030522985.1. Lineage (NCBI taxonomy): Eukaryota > Metazoa > Arthropoda > Insecta > Hymenoptera > Torymidae > Torymus > Torymus sinensis. The sequence goes on from JAPYZP010009125.1 coordinate 17,436, forward strand.
GTACACTCGTCGATCCAAAAATCACCCACTGGTCGCTATATAGGGACGATATTTTATTACAATTGTGTAAGTTCTTTCTTTTTTTGTTTAACGTTTCATTGTTTTTCTTGCTTAATGTATCCTAGGGTCGTAAAAGTCGCTACTTACGATAGAGATATGTTTAATAGGTATTTTTAGCCACCGCTACCTCGACAAAAGAATAATTAGTAGAGAATACAACCGAAGACGTGAAATAAAGTAAAAATCGTCAGCTTACTTCTTTGCTCTCTTATTGATGCGCTTTTTTGTCCACTGTTCTCTCTAAAAGACTGCGACACCTGAACATTAAAACTCTAAATTGGTAAGTGTATCTGGTTAAAAACTATAGGCTCTTACGAAGCTCAAGAGGGATTAAACAAAGTCGTCTAGGCACGCAGAGACTACGGATTACCAGCGTCAGCTTGATTAATTTAAGACGTTACATTTGATTTGACTCGAAATCTTTTAATTCTTATTTTTATACTTTAATGCGGTAAGAAGTATACGGCGATCGATTGAATGAGACGTCGAAATTTCGAGAAGGTTCTTGTTTGTTAATGCGGTGATGATCATTTGGGTATTGATCGGGTTTTTCTTTGTCACAGCTAATACTGATTTATTATACTTTACTTAACTATGTAATGAATTTTAAGTTACTATAGATCGAACATTTTCGACTGTCCGATGTGACACGTTGACTTCTATAGATTGTTATAAAGATTCAAGTAAAAACTGTGAGACTGAAAAATTATTGAACATAATTATTTGAAAGAAGTTTTCATACAAAAAATTCGATTTAAGGAGGTGTGAAGCCCAAAGAGATCTACTTTATCGACATATTACTTTTTTGCAGAACGGTTGTGAGGTTTTTTTCCAAATATAATAAAAGTGACACGGTAAAGTAGTTTTCATAATGTCTTTTTTACCTATTATTATTAAAAAAGAAACGATATCAATAAGGTAGAATACATTAAGATTTTTCACATCTCCTTAAACACCATTTATAAGTACAACTGTGCATGCCTCATGCATAGTAATATACATATATATTGGCCATAAAAAATTATATCTTACAAAGTTATACAGTTCAATATTCCTAACGTTACACCCTACATCGATATCTTACATCGACAAAAATGGCATGCCATATTCGAACGAGAAATTGATATGGCATACGCGAAATTCAACCGAGTCGTAAAATCATATATATCCACACATTTTTCCTCAAAATTTCATGAATCGATCAATGAATATAATCTCTCTGCTCGCAACAAATCCAATGCGGATCAACGTAACTTCTTTTTATCTCGAGTATGTTCAACGGTTTTTAAAGCTTTCTTAAATTCGATTACCTACCGTCTCAATCTCGACTGAGGTGTATTTTCCTCGTTAGAAACAACGCTCGTATGAAGGCCACTGATTAAACTTTTTTTTTCCCTTGCCCTGCCAACTACGCCAAAGATTATATATATTTATGTATAAATCGTCAAAGCGCCGGATAGCTTGATTACTTCGAAACTGACTCTGAATCTTGAAGGATTGGCTTTGTCAATCGCAAAGCAATCACAGCTATCCAACAATGAAAACTGACCACGACTTTCTAGACTCGAATGCATCCCCATCCTCGATCTGTTAAAGTTTCTTCGAGGTCTAATGCAAAAATTACGTTATACTTTCTTCATTCTCCCACAATGTTTAAAATCCACTCGCGGCGACTAATAGCGCGCCCGCGCTATATCAATTCATATAATATAGAGAAAAGAAGAATTAAAGCTTTTTTATGCAATATGGACGAAGTTCGGAAGCGAGTACTTCAATTGTTCACCTCTCCGAAATCCTCGGAGCGCGGATCCACCTCGACTTACGATTACAGAGTTTCTTTGATAATAACGTGTTTGAGCTAGGAATATATTGCATTGCAGAAAGTCGCGCTCCGAGGATTTCGCAGAGAACGATGTAGTACAGCGTTTTTGTTATGATTCTGCTTGTGACTTATGTACGTACGTTTTTTTTGCTATATGGCTTATGACTATGATGGTGCGCTTGTTTCCTTATATACACACACGTGCGTGTAAAAGTCACCGCGCGCGCGTTCTTCAATCGTTACAAGACGCGACAGTGCAGGTACGCATAATTAGTTCACATTGTATCCTATTACAAAGTAACGCGCCTCTCGACTCTCGGAAATTATAACGGTGTACACACAGTGCGTTAAAAGTAAGATTTCAACAAAACGATATAGATAAACACCCTATCACAGATGAAAATCGGCGTCGAAGCAACGATCGAAGAACTATCGCGTCGTTTTTTGGTTGTCTCTCGTACACGCGGCGCGTACACTTATTTACTTATACATCGTTACGATTACGGTATACAGGTACATCGTGAAATATCCTCCTCTCGGAACGTCTATGTGTATATAGCCGCTTCGAACTGCAGTCACTTTGCTGACAATCATCGACTCGAAAATATACGCGCGCATTATAGTACAGGCGCGATCGTTTTGTTAGTCATGCCTTCTTTCGGTTTCTCCGTTTCTTCTTTTTTTTTTGGTTTTCTTACTCTGGCTTTTATTTCTTTATCGACGAAGGGGTTTTTTGGTTTTTATTTACATCGAGTGAAGGCGCGTTCATGGATTTTTGTGATTCGTTGACGATACAATACAAGTCTCTCACGATGAAATGTTTCGAAATGCGCGTGTGTGTGTTTATGTATTGCGCATGGATATATAATAATATCATTCTCCCGACTGAGTCTCCGCTCGACACACCATCACATAGAAAAAAGTCGTTCTCTTGTTCATCTCAAATGTCACATATATATATAATGTAGGTGTATATGTGTACAATAATAATATACGCTTGTCTGTTCGCTTACAATCTAGGAGCATTAAAAATTGCTTTATGGAGTTGGCACTAGGAAGCTTTCGGCTAAATTTCATTTTCTTCTTTTTTTTTTATATATGTATAATATAACGTACTTATGGTAGAAGCGGTAAATGATAAAATCAGTATTTAGTATTTTGTTACATATGGTCGATCAAAACGGGAATCTCTCTTTTGGTATTTCTATAGGGTTATTTTATATAGGATGCAAAGGTTGTACACTTTGAAGAGTTTGCTCAAACATTATACTGTATTCTTTCGAAGTTAGATAAACGAACGATTCGCCATATCATTGACAGACTGTCACATAGGTTTTTAACTCAAAATTTCACCAATTTTCTTTTTTTTTTCAAAATTTACGGAAACAAAAATGTTAGCCCATCGGTTAAGAATATCATAATCTGCGAAACTTTGTTTTATATTTAAAATCAATTCGAGCAGGCCCTTAAAGTCCCAATAATTCTTCACGACTTCCCCGCCGTACATCTACAGATATACACACATCGTGGCTCTCTCTCTCTCTATATGCAGGGAGTATAGGAATTAGTCATCGACGAACGAGACAATATACACGCGTTCCACGAGTCAAGTGCCAAAGGGGTCAGAGAGAGAGAGAGAGAGGGAGACGGGAGGGGAGGGACAAAACTTGGAGCGTTTCTCGATACATATTTTTCGTATATATAACCCTAAGTCTCTGGCTCGGTATACTCGATCACATCCTGGTCTCGGCTTCTTTTTTTTTTTTATTTCACCGCCCACAAACGCACTCGACGACTCGCTATACTTTAGTTTTTGCAGGCTGCTGGCAGCGCACGATCGGACTTTTTAGCGATATCCGCGAGTTTTATTATATACATATATATGTATACGTGTATATTGGAAAAGGTATTTTTTGTAAGAGATTTTGTAAGAGAGTCTGCGCGGTCGATGAATTTAGCAAAATATTTTGGTTGCTGGAAAAATTTTT
>JAPYZP010009130.1:0-17526 GCA_030522985.1 Torymus sinensis
GGACGAAGGCGTATTAGCATGCTAATTTTTCGCTAGTCCTCGGCGCAGTTGAAGAGACGGAGAGTAAGAGGAAGAGCTTTACGATTTCTGATGCCGTCGCAGCGTACGCAATGGAAGGACGGGCTCTGAGACAAGGCGCGGACTCTCTTCACGATTTTATAGCCGCGTGCAGTCGGAAGAAAATCGTGCCGAAGTAAGGAGTAGTTATCATAAAGGCAGTCGTTGTCAGGTAGAACTTTAGCATTCCTACGGAGGTAATGAGAAGCGAAACTTTTTAAAGAAGAATGAACGTGAGAACATTTGGATATACATGGAACTTTTTCTGTATTTCGATTTGATAAATGTGAGGATGAAAGAATTTAAGTTCGTTTTTCAGACAAAGTGTTTTACAGATATAGTACTTTTCGATACTAATGCGATAAAAATGAGTCTTGCACGAGTATGAGAATCATTTTTAGCGCGTGCAGTATCTGACATAATTTTTTGATACATGGTGCGTAAAGTACTATGTTTGCGCGTGCTTTACGCATCACTTTACGCACGGTGTGTCAACAAAATGTCAGTACTTTTACTATGTATTTTAGCTCATCCATTCACGTTACGTATTGTAATAAAACCTAATTTTAGCAAAATAGATTTAAATAAAAATTTATTCAATTTATTATTATTAAGTTTATTAGCAACTGCTCTAATAAACGAAATGTCTGTATAAATCAATGAATTGATTATATATTGGTTAGCATATATTGACTTTTTCATATTACCTCTACATCTGAAAAATCATTTAATCTTGAAATTAATTAGCCAACGAATTTCAATAAATGTCAGTTACTCATAATACGGAAAATTGTAGACAAGTTAATTGATAAACTAATATATATTTGACTTTCTATATTGAATTTGTTCTGAAAACATTTCTGACGGCACTCAACAATTGAAGTAGCCTAAATTCAATGAAGCCCAAAATAGAGCCATATACATACAATCATCAGCAGCACAATGGAGATTCAAAAGTAATACACGCAATCACATAAGGGCGTTTATTAAAACGTCACACGGCCGTACGCCCGCGCGCTCGGCTACACGAGTGCGTATATGGGAAATTTGAATACAACCCTTCCTCGCGATGACTCGATAACGAGGCGGTCTGCGCTCTAAATCTCTCTCTCTCTCTCTCTCTCTCTCTCTCTCTCTTCCTCCCGCACTCACACGCGCCGCGAAGTAAATAAAAACGCATAAATCCGGCTGGGAGCGAGTCAGGCATGTAAGAGAGCGGAAAAGCGCTATACTCTCTCCCCATCCTCCCCACCTCTCTTCAAAAACCTCCCCACGCCCCGTCTATTGTTTCTGGCGCACACCCGCATATCCCGGGCGATATATCTCCCAGCGCCCTTATTGCTGAGGGTAGTTTGTCATGTTAATTTCGCCGGCGCTCGCTCGCTCTCACTCTCTCTCTCTCTCTCTCTCTCCGCAGGCTTTTAACGCACTGCCACCGCCGTCGCTACCGAGGCGGCGCGAGAAAGAGCGGAGCGAGCGCGAGATGCAAATCTGGCCCGCGCTCCCGCGTACGCCGATGAAAGGGTTAACTGAGCTGCCGGCCATTAATATGCTAATAGTTTCGCGAGTTTTCGGGAGATTCCGCGCGCCCATTGTGCCCGCCTAATGACCCGGAAACGCTTTTTCCGGAAGGGTTCTTCTTCTTCTGCTTCTTCTATCCGCCTCTCCTGTATATGTATATGCGCGACTGCATAGTGACTGACGCGTTCGTTTATCACACAGGCTCGCCGGGATGACCACCAACCCTTTCGGGAGCGCGCGTTTCGAGTCTGGTCATGCTATGGTAATTTTGCGATGGGCTAACGGACGGAGAGGAGCAATGAGTGGTGGCGTTAAGTACGTTTTGTTTTTCTGCGGGGACACGTATATAATATACGTTTCTCGAGAGTCATCGCTGATGAGCATGCGCGTCCGCTTGGATTGTCAGCTGTTACGGCTGCTGGAATGACTTTTTCGCGCGATTGAATTGGTTTGGTGTTGGTGATTATTTAACCACGGATGGCTGTACTCGGCGATCTCAGTTGAGTGTTTGGGGTCGCACTGATCATTAAATGATGATAAATTAGAAATATGAAATCATTAGCTTAGCGAGTACATTATTTTCATACCAGATAAGTCTTAATCATCCTCGCAATCGCCTCTTGCGAATTTTAATAACGTCAGCCTGTATGATATCCCCTTTTACTACTTAATAAAATCTTAACAACTTCAGCGACATAACAAGACCCAGCTAAATTAGTTCTAAGTCGGACAAAATTTAATAAAAACGCTGAACATTTCAATTACACGTTGACTAAAATTCTTTTACGAGCGCGTGTTCACCGCCGCGTCTACACACGCAGGTCTTTTTCCCGGAGCTCGCCACCCCGAAAATTCTCGACTCCTCCTCCTGCGCGCGTATATATATATATATATGTATAATATAAAAAGAATATGAAGTATGTTTTACAGCAGCGGCGCGTCCAATTTTCATGGTGCGCGTGCGAGCGCGGGAAAAAAGGCGCGTAGATCTTGAAAACTCGTAAAGTGAAATGAAACTCGCTCGCACGGCAGCGGCGGCGATCAAACTCCGGCTATCCCGCGCACGCGTCGCTCGCCCCGACGAGGAGAGAGAAAGAGAGAGAGAGATTCGAAATCTCGATGGCTCGAATAAAAAAAATTCGCTTGGCCAGCGAAACGATATTCTCTTTCTTTTTTTGCAGTACGGAAGGATGTGAGGCGACGGTCCCCCTTTGTTCTATATTATCATATCGCGATGAACGCGCACGCGTCGATCTTGATTTTGTCCGTTGTCTTTGCTGTTTATAACGCTATTATGCGTCTCGTAAAATGAAATAGAAAATGAAATATGAGAAGACGAGGGAGGAGTGATAGTGCAGGAGTTGTGAAACGTATTTATATTTATATATATCAATGTGATGAAAGAAAGTAATAACCAAAACAGCTCCGTAAAATTTTAATACATACTATATAATTTAAACTTCTCAAGTAAAAGCAATATTTGGTATTATACTAAACTTTCTTCAATAACATTGCTATAGCAGTCTTACATTTTTCCTAGACATACTCCTACAAATTATACTGTTTGCAATTTGCCTTCGCATCAAGGCGAAGTTCCCTATAGCACATCATCGGGAAACAGTTGGATCGGTCGCGCTATCTACTTCCCGCCAACCGACGGATCATTCGAACCCTCTCATCACGCATAACTCCTCGACGTCCAGCCATAAACTCGAATTAATTTCAATCGGCCTATGCGTACGGGCGACGACACCTATATACGCACTTTCAGCCGCGTGTACAGATACCCTGCGTCTCGAGCGCACATAACCGGCTCTCCGCACTCGACAGGGCGTTTACGCAACCGGGTGGGCGGCTGCGACATAAAACAATAATGGCGAAACATAAACGGCGCGCACGCGGCACTTAACACTTGGTACTTAAACAACTGGCAAATTGCTCCCCCACCTATATCCTTCCGCGTTCGAACTGGACGCGTGTATAACGACGCTGCGACGACGGGGAATCGATCCGATGAAGCGCGTTGTATCTTTTCGCGCCATCCTCGTGCCTGCGTGCGCTGCGATGGTAGCCCGACGCGACTAGGCCAACTTAATGATTCATCAAGTTTAATTAAACGCGAGGCGTAAACCGCGCTTTAATTAAAGTCCGCGAGCTGATGGCGAGGTTGCTGAATAAGAGAGAGAGATAGGGAGAGGGAGAGAGAGATGTGATGTCAGGGGGTTCGTATGTGAGAGGAGCTAGAAAATCGCATTACTCTGCGTGAGAAGGTTTTAAGGGTAGCAAGGGATTTGTTTGAATTATTTTTTACGTATACGGCAGGAAAGGGTTTGACTAAGAAATGGGGTGAAAAAATATAGAAAAAACAGAAGTTGGGTTTTTACTTGGATGTTGAATAGGTATCTAAGCTAAAGTAAATTGTAAAAGCAGGTAAGCTATATTGGGATTTGACATCTATCTAAGATGGCGCGATTTAGCCAGCGCTTAACCTGTATATTGGGCTCCAGATGGGGCTAATGGCTAACCTGCGCCATCTTGCTTTGCTATATATAGATATACTTTAGTATCTATTTTAGTTAGCTATATATACGAATGTCAAATCCCAATAACCCCTGGCCCATTCACCCGTCGAGTTGGCGCTTTATCGGTATACCGTGATAGCAACCCACCAACCACGCAATCCTTCTCTTCTACTTGTAAAGCAATCGAATGATGCCATCAATCAGGACACTTTTCTTTGTGCAAATGGAAGTTTTTAGCGTATGAGGATGCTGTGCTTGTACGTGGTGATTCCAATACTCTGAATGCAATTTGACTATTACCAACGTAATATTGAAAAAAAGATGTTGCAACCTACCGCTAACGTTCGAGCTATAAAAGAAGCAATATCTGAAAAGGCTTCAAACATTTGACCAAGGGATATCGAAAGAAAGTTGTGGTGGAACCGTTGTATAAGTCTATTGTTGAAACTGTTGTAACTGTTGAAAATACTATGTCCGTAACTGAACGAGACGTGGTAAGTTGATCTCTTGGAAATACAATTTCTACAGCTAATTTAGCATTTTATGACCTTTTTAACCATCATCGGCGTTTTTTTCAATTAAGCGCAAGCAATTTCTGAGGAAAGATAAACCAGTAAAAGTATAGCAGAAATAATAAGGTCTGTTAGCTCAAAGTTGAATACCAAAAAATCTTTTGTCTTTACAGTGTCTAAAAAAAAAGTCTAGGTTCAGTCTGGTCTAAGTCTAGGCCAAGTCTAGTACATAATGAAAAGTCTGGGTAAAAATATGTAATTTTCCGACCAGCCAGATTTTCTTACTAGATTTGGTCCAGACTTAGACCAGAATTAACCTAGTCTTTTTGTTACATGGGTGCACCTAGAAGAATTTCAAAACTCTCATGACGAAGTATAACATAAGTAGTCCTGGTACTGCAGGTTACAGTTGTTGAGCCCTGGCTCTTTGTATATCTGGAATAATCAATATATATTAGAAAAGGAAATAATCACACAGTATAATGGAAAAATTGTCAATATTTACCGGTCTCCAGGTGGTAGTCATTTCTAATCTTCATGTTCTAGCTAATTAACAGTTTCCGGACATGTAGCAGAGGGTTGCTTGTATTAATGCCTGCCCCTCCTGTTCTGTGAGGTTGTCCATGGGCTGAGGATTCTTGTACATGTTGTCTAGTACTATCTGTCCTCCGCCTTACTGTAGCCAACATATTTATATCGTACTTGATCATAGCAGCACTTCATGTAGGAACCTACGTCTGTCACCGGCTTATTGAGGATGAACTCTAAGTCTGCGTTGACGAAGAAAGATATGCAATTCTTGAAATTTGTTAACTTCATCATCTTTTCTTTGTTCGTACGTAACTTCACCTTGACCTGTGTGCAGTCTACTTTATTTACCCTTAATTTTTCTTCAGTTGAAAAATAGTAAAGGCAGTGATGACATATGAGTTGACTATTCATCAATCGAGAGTGAGTCTTAATCCAGCCATGACGAAACTTTAGCAGTACTTTGCTATGACATCACGTGACCCACTGATACCATGAACTCACCATCCTTTTTCAGCGTGTATGCAGGTTGTTGAAAACGATGATTCTCAATTTTAGCGATGTGCCTGAATGAGACTGGGAACTGAATGCCTTGCACTTACTTGGACACTGATAGCGACTCTTATAGCTGGATTTACAGTGGACAGCGCAGCCCACTGGAAACACTTGTTCTCATTTTGAACGTTGATACAGGTTTTCTTTTTCGTCATTTCATCAAGCAGAATGTAGGAGTTTTTCCTCATAAAATTGAACTTATATTTATATTAGTTTTGGTATCTGTGAAGGTATGTTTTCTTATATGTGATGCAGATATGCATGTAAATGTATGCATATGTATGTGTGTACGCGTGTGTGTGCATGTGTGTGTATGTGTGTGTGTTTTACCACATGGAGTGTTCGAGTAGTTCTTAGGCGATTAGAAGTACCAGAAGTTATACCTATAATTCACCTGCTCTTACAAAATAAAATAAGATTAGAATTTATTACAAATAAAAATAGAATTTAATTAATTAAATGAAGAAAGATATTCATGTAAAGCAATATAACTTTTACTACTTCATCCAAGAAGCCTGTTATACGTGTAAATAAATAATTACGACGTTACCCAATCGATTTGCTGATTTGGATGTACACCTTGTAAGCTAATCTTTCTTTATTGTTGAATTAAACTGGAACCTTAAACTTTTCTTCTAGAACGAAACGATTAACTATTACCAATAGATAGAACATAATCTCGAACGCGACCTTTCACTTATACACACGAAACACGTGCAAAAGCAGAACTTATCGGAGGGATCTGTCGCCGTAGCTCGCATTGCGAATTTATTCTATAAAATCCGACAAAGAAGGTGAAAGTATACACCTCGCGCGGCGGCCAATCGGCTAATGGCGAAATTAGCGAGTGGTCGAGCGTGACGCAGATTACACGCGCGCGAGCTCGGGGCGCATTATATTTACGGATGCACTGCATGCTGGAAAAGCAACAAAGAAGCTTAGTCGGCCTCGTGCACCTGCGCGCCGGCTATTACTCTAAGCTCTCGGGGGGGTATATATGTATATACATACGCGGGAGAGCAGCCAAGATTGCGTCTGCGCGCGGGCATAGGATTTTCCATGAGTCAGCGGCGCTCTGCTGCAGCAGCGCCGATGCAGATAGGTATTGTGCTGTCCGAGCTGTGCGTATAGTATATATATACACAGACATTTGTTGCGATTTGTCGTATAGCTACGTGTACGTGCGCTGAGAGATTGCACTTGCGAAAGTCAATCGTGTGACTTTCGTCATGGGAAGTCACGCAGATTTTGCGTCTTTAAGATCTCGTAGGTCTTGAATAAAATGAATAGTTCGCACCTTTTTACGAGTACGTTTTTTTTGTACCTTACAAGTAAAAACGTTCTTAATAATTTTCTGAAAGTTCGATCGATAGAAATATAACTTTAATATATATTTAAATTATTTAAATAAACATCACGTCCTGAAATGTAAAAACTTGTATACTACTCGGATTTATACCGTCTTATAGCTCGCGTATCTGCGTGTTGCCCAACAATTTTTCATGCTCGGAAATTGAATTCAAGCGGGGATAAATAATTCATGAAGTGCCAAACGTAATTCGAGCGCTGTAAAACACCTTTACGACGCCTCTCCTCTTATACTCGCGAGAGACAAATCGCACGAGCTTACACAAACCAAAAAGAGACGCTCATTTGGCAACGTGAAGCGCAATGCGACCGAATACACAAGATCATATATCTTAGTCTCCGTGACTATGGACGTATCACCAACTCGCACGCATATGTCCGACTCGCAAACGTCGCGCGGTTTCCTACAAAAGTGCCGAATCATTTTTGCTTCACTCACTGTCAACTGACGAAAAAAGAAGTGCGTGTGTGCGTGTGTAAGAGCAGTCGATTGGAAAATTCGCGGGAAATCCCTTAATTCGCCAGCACCCGACGGCGGACAAAACTGCAGCCATACGGAGACCGGGAGAGGCGATAAATTCCGGGTGTAGCGCGCGCGCGCGTATAAGACGTAATGAAAGTCAAATAGCGGTTCGGCACCCTTGCGCTCTAAAGCGCGGGGAAAAAATAGACGGCGACAAAAAAAAGGAACGGAGCGAGATAAAACGCTCCCGCACGCGCGAGAGAGAAAGAGAGAGAGACGTATAGGAGGGCATATGGTCCGAGCATGCGACTCCCCCTTATATACACGTACTATACATGTGTCTATGTGTAGGGGGGGGCGCTTTTTAATTTTACAATATCCCCATAAAATATTCGCCATAACAGTAAAAGTGTTGCGGGGACATGCGCTAGACTAAGCCGTGATTTGCGAGCCGGGGATATTGCGCGGGATGTTCAAGGTTTTTGCGGATGATTGTCGCTTATAGAAGGCTCTCAAAGCTCGCTCCTGTGTACCGTAGGGGGATGAAGCGACGCGCGGGATCACCTTAGGAGATTTTCTTTCCTCTATTATGCCCGCGCCTGCTGTGTGTGTGTGTGTGTGTGTGGGTGTGTACCCGTATAATGAGATAATAGGACGATACAATGCGCGGTGGCGCTGACACCCTCGCTATTATGCGCCTAAGTGATTGTTTGGAGATGGAAATTTTTTAATTTTTAAGGTTTCAGAGATGTGGGGAAGAAGATGAATGACATGGAGCGATTTTAAAAGAATGATATGTTTGCTAGAGTATTAAAGATATATTGTATAGTTCTAAAAATTTTATTTGTATAACATTGATAATAAGAAATTCATGTATAGAACAGAGAAATATGAATAATTTAATTTGTAGTGAAACAAATTTATGGGTCACTTTTTTATATTAAACATGTCGGTTAGATTGAAAATGCAGAAGGTCAGATATTTATTTGAGATCCATAATAGGTGCTATACTAAATAAATACTAGGAAACTAATAAAATGATCGGTAAAACGTCTTGCAAAATAATAAATTATCGTTAATTAGTTCGTTAACCGAGTCCATAAAATGCCAGCACAAGGTGATTCTACTTACGAGTTCATTTCGCATTTTCTACAATTTATAGTGTTTCTGTTTTAAAAGATAAAATATACACGTACGTTTACGAACTCGTAGTAATCAGTAACAAGATCTGAAATCACAGATTTTTAAATTATAATTAGTGAAAATGGTAAATGATCTTTACCGATGTTTAAAAAATCTATTTCAAATCCAAAACAAAAATAAGTAAATAATAACAGCATTGTATAGCTGTCAGTTGTCACTTTCAGTTCCCCTTAAATTCCATTACCGATAAATTACGATAATTGCCGGGTAAAAAATATAGACATTACGTAAAGACCCCCGATCTCCTCTTCTCCCTCGTGCCCAAATAATCCGGTGCGCGCGTATCAAAATACGATTTTTCGTTAGCTGGACAACAGCCGCTCGCAAGCAACATATATATAGTAACAGGTCTCCCCCCATTCAATCCGCGCGCGCGCGATGAAAAATCCGATCAAACAGAAAAAATCGCGCTGCAAACAGTTGCGCTCCCCTCGAGATTTCTCGAAAACGGGAAGAAATCAGGACCTCGGGGACAATGCCAGTGCGGCACCCCTCCGCGTTATAAAATAAGTCAAAGGGTATTTTTCCCGGGCGCGCGCGCGCGCGTGTGTTTGATCAGACCGGGAGTCGGCGCGGCTCTCGTTTCGCGTAATCCGCTCGAAAGTATCCGATCTCGGGGGAGAGAGAAAGAAGCTGGTCACGGAGCAAGTCAGTCCGGTTCTCCCCGCGTGTGTAAACAGGGCGCTATGTGGTGTGTCCGTCGCGCGATGGATTTTTCACTTTCGATGTCCCGACGCCCTTCCGTGATCGAAAGTGTGCTCAGAAAAAAAGAGTCTAATTACGTTGAGAAGAGTTCGCACTTGCGCCGTGATACACCCCCTCGGTTTAAGTCTTTTTATGGGGATAGAGGGTCGGTATATCATGGGATTTTCAGACATATTCGGTGCTTTTTCATTAATTACTGATTGTATGGAGTTCTAGAGATAAAACCGAAATATAATGCCCCGCGGAGATGAAATGTGCTTTTTATAGTCGAAGCGCCATTGAGCGGATAGAATGTATTATGCAGACCGGTTTACTCACATGGCAAAATTTTAGTACAAACGTAACGATATAATGCGCTTTCGTGTATGAGGAAATAAAAATGAAATGGTCGATGAAAGTAATTGAGCTTCGATACTTATGTTACTTATGAGTCGCAGAATTATCATAATATAACGTTCAATGAAAATCTTTATTCTCTGTAGATTTTAGAAACCTGTATATGAAATTTCTTCTAATATTTTTAACTTTAAAAAGAACGTATGACTAAGTGCTATATTTTATGGAAATATTCTGACAGTTAATATTAAAAATCTTTCTAACACCTCTCATTTCGCATAAAAGCAGATCGCTATCATAAAATACACCGCGAGGCATGATTCCCTAGTGAAATAACACATTTATACCTCGCACGTAGAGGAACGACCGCGACGAGCCGTCTGAGCGCGCGTGTATTCGCACACACTCCCAGAAAAAAAGGAAGCGTTCCGAGCGCTCCATAATAAAAGAAAAGGGAGATAAAAATAGAAGAAAAGAAGCCGTGAAACGAAGGAACGTGTGTAACGCGTGCGCGGCGATAATGTCATTCTCGCCGATAAATGCGCGCGATAACGGGGCAGCGCGGTCGCGCAGCCTATCATTATACCCTATACATGCGCGCGCAGGCAGAAATGCTCGTATATTACGCGCGGCGGGGGCACGACGCGCGGTGATTTGGTAAATTTTTAATTTTTATTGCGTAAATCGAGAGCGCCAAATCTGTCGCTGGATCTGATATAGCCGAGCGAGCGAGTTTTTATGGTGATTATGACCGAGTGTGCGTAAGCGCGTGTATACGTGTGCACACGCGCTCTATAATCTAGTATAGCGAGCGAGCGAGATGGCGAGATAGCGCTAATGGGAAAGTAGCGCATATGTCGAAAATTTCTTTTTTTCCGTACCAGCTACCGTGCGCAGCTTTTTTTACGTGTTTTATATACGCGCGCGTGTGTGTGTGCGTATGTGTATGTGCGCGTAGATAATAATTACGTGATTCGCATAATACTCGCTCGCTGCAGGTTTATGGGTTTTTCTGATAGATTTGCTATTAAATACAACGTTGGCGATTTTTATGGATTGACAAGTGTAATTAATTGAATTTTATTGCATGTCTTTTTGTAGTCGCGTGATTAGCAGATATAATTTGGTATACGATACTGTTGGCTCATAAATGTTTCTGTAAACAATGTTACTAGGTAGAAATGTATAAAGCGGCAATAAGTGATTGAATAAAATAAAAATTATTTTAGGCTTATTTGAGGAAACTGTGATATTCAGCATATCTGATAAAAAACATTTTGAATGAAATGATTTATTACTTTTTCTCTTAAATTATCAGTATGATATCTGCCACGATTATCTGCTATGTTATACAATTTTGAATTTTTTTAATACCCTAAGATCTGCATAGTTAGCTCAGCTCAATGAAGACGTTCTTATTACTTTTATCTATAAAGAAAAGAAATTTTCTTTAGTTTTTTTAACTAAAAATACCAGACTTACTGGTACTAATTATGTTATAGATTGCAATGTAACTCCATGCTTATCTGAAGAACAAGTACAATCTAATGACGCGAAATGATTATAGTTATAGAACACTTCGGTTTGTTAGCTGGTAGTAGGATTCTAAATCAAGTAAAATTTGGCAATTGTATTTATATTTAACAGATATAATGTATCTAGTGTATAGTGAATCTTTTAGCAAAGAGACGTAGAAAAAGTAAGATAAAGCTATTTTCAAGCATCATAAATGCCACATCATGAAACTTTCCGGTAAGAAATTAATCGTGACACGCTTTATTAAGTACAGGGACCGCACAAAATTTTCAAAGAGCATTTTTATGTTACTATTAATCGAATCAGTTTACCACATTGATTCGCGCTCAAGAACCAAGTAATTTTATCGTACAGATTTATTGATGTTGAATGAAGGATTTAATGATAGAATTATTTTAGGAAAAAGAATTGGTGATACGAAATTGAAATCTCAAAAATATTTTAAATTTAAAATTATTATCGAAAAATATTGTTCACAAAATAACAATTTTGTAACTTACAATTAGGTTAAAGTAAACGGAACCTTACATAAAGAAAATTATTTTCTTCGCCTAAAAACTGACCATAATATAGAATTTGTGAAAATAAAATTTATTGTAATAAGTATTGAGGAAACAGAACATGTCGATGTATTAATCTAAATGACCTCAACTTTTATTGCCCGACAGTAATCAATCATTTTTCCGATGGTAAACAATACATTGCATTCAGAATATAACTATAAATTTACTTGTCAGTTCTTTAATAATTTTTTGTTTGACACCTTTATAGATAACATAAAGTCCGTTTTTAACATTTTAAATCTATAGTAAATATAAAGGCAAAATTGATATTTTTTATTTACTACATTAGCTTTATAATTGATAATAATTTCTATTACCTATTACAATATCTTAGAAATCTTTGAAATCATGGAACAACTTTTATGTATAACATAATACATGTTTTGTATATTTCATGTAAAAAAATTCATTAATTAAAATTTATAATAGCACTGATATTTTACTTATTTTATGTAATAAAAAGTTAATGCACCAACTCCGAAAATTAATATATTGTGAAAATTAATATATTGTGTGTTTTGTTAAATTAAATAAACCTCATAAAAAGAGAGTTATTAAAAGTTGCTAAAGAATCACAAATACTTCAAAATCGCTGCTAACTGTACTAGGAAGACTGGTTTCTCAAAGAACCACTCACATTTTACATTGAAATTGATTTTATTTCTTCGTACAAAGTAATTTATTTGCACCATTAACTTTTTCACATAACAATGGCTAAAAATTTTGAAATATCTCGTGAAATTACTACACCATATAGCTTATTTCTACGATAGTTTTGCCATCTACCGTTATCCGACAGCGCCAGCAATCGTCCCAAATATTAAAACAGCGTTAGGTACAGCAGAGCTGGGGATAAAATTGAAGATAGTAAAAGCGGAATGATCGCTCTAGCCCGTCTCGTATGCGAGCATCATTGTTTCCCCGCGCTGCATCCTCGTCATTTTCTTGCCGCTAAGAAAGCCCGCCGTAATTTAACGAATATAATGCAGAGCGCGAGGAGCTTACGGGGGACGCACGGGGGAATGGCAGATCTCGCGCTGCTGCCTAATGACGCCGAGTAAATACGTCGGGATAAGTGCGCCGCGAGCGAATTTCCACGAAGACGCGAGGCGTGTGTGCGCGAATTACCCGCGAGCTGAGGGGCAAAAAGCGCAAGGCGAGATCCTGGAAGCGATTTGTCGGACACCGTTGGTCGTGCGCGGCGACCCTCGCTGCATTTCCCTTTTCAGCTATGGTAGTAAAATATGATGAAGAGAGGCGCTGCTTTTTCAATGATAATTGAGTTAATACCTTGCACAATTTATTTATTTGTAGTATATACTGATTCAAGTCAGATTGTTTGAATAAACACCTCTTCTTATTGTCACCGTTTTAAACAAAATTTTTTCGGGTTGGGCAAAAAGAAAAAAAAACTCGATTGAGATGCTTTAGAGACGTGTTATAACAAATATTTACAATCGACAGTTTTTTAATTTTCGAATTTCGGAAGCTGTTTTTAGTGTAAGATAATATGATGTGGAGTAGACTGCATATCTGACTTGACCGGTTCGTATTTGTAAATTTTCTAATTGGTTTCGCGAAATTAGAAAAAAAAGGTTTCTTATTTTATGTTGACAAATAAAATTTGATCACTTCCAGATCAATATTTCCAATGAAATACTTCTTGTAAGTCAACTATTCTTAACTATTCTATTACAGTAAAAAATGAAGAATTTATTTCATGATACGTATTTTTCTCTGAAATGTTTTTCTAAAACGTATTATACATAATATAATTGACAAATATCCATTCACAGGTTCAACATTGACAAGTGATGTGCTTTCAGAATAATAACATTGATGAGATATAGCTATTATTCTAGGAAGAGCAGAACAATCATGGAAAATGATAGTTGTGTAAATCTAGCTTCCAAACCTCTGATGACTAAATATAGGAAAATCAATTGCAGACTAAACTCGTGTTTGATTACTTAAGTAGAATACATAGTCGATAACAAATGAAATGCTACGATTGATTATTTGACATTGGATCAATGCCAATAAGAGATGTCTAATTTGTATAATAAACGAAAATGAATCAATTAATTTAATGATCGCTGCATTTGCCTTTAATCTAAAAACTATACGATTATATGTATAATATCTTACAAAATTTTTGTAGACTAATAACAAGTAGATTTATAAGTCTTAAAAAACTAACCCCTCGAAAAAGTGCCCGTAAACTATACAACTTCAATCAGCAGCAATTTACTGTAATTCCGCACGCGCAACAAAGCCGCGAAGATTCTGTGCCGCGGTGATTCGCCGTCACCGCATTGCTGCCAAACGCGATTAACTATATGCATACCCGCAGGTAATACACACACGCATACACACACATACATACGCATCTTTACATCCCCGTAAGTGTCTCGCGCTTTCGAGCGCATTGTGACACTCGCTGCCTCTCCCCCCCCCTCTCTCTCTCTCTCTCTCTCCCGCGCTCTCTCGTTCTCGTTCTCTCTTGCTCACACGAGTTTTTCGCATGATTCAGCGCTGCTTTATTATGCTAGCGCTCCGGGGGGAGGTTATTATGTTTGCTTCGGCAAAAGGGTAGGAAGCAGTCGTTGGCAACTCTGCCTCTCTCTCTCTCGCTCTCTCTCTCTCTCTCTCTCTCTCTCTCTCTCTCTCTCTCTCTCTTTCTCACGCGTGCGCACGCAGAGCATATTATACGAGCGTGGGCGTCATTAAAAGCCAAGCTTTAAACCGGGCTTTTACGCTTTACGATCTTTTTACGGAAGCGCGTAAGTAATCTGCCGCTGCCGTCGCTCCTCCTGCTGACTCTGCGCGCGGAGGCACAGTTCTCAAACAAAAATTGCTAATGTCGGGGGCATAAAAAATTCCTGCAAGCGCGAGCGAGGCTCTCGCGTTCCTTTGCGCTTTCGCGCTCTCGCTCGCTCGGACGCACGCGCGGAGATGAAAGTACAGTCATTTCGTTGTTTTAGCGTTTAATGAAGATTTCATTAGAGCGCTGTACGTTTCGGTGTATGGTGATGGAATAATTAATTCGTAGAACAAAAAAAATCTTAAAACTGATTTTTAAAGTTATATAATTCTGCTTACGATTATTATTTTCAGTAATATTAGTACTATATTGAGATAAGAAATGTCACCTAAGTTGTGGAAATTTTTAATAGTTTCTGATAATTAATGCGTGTTTAGTATTTGTTATTGAAAAAATAATAAATAGTAGTATAATACAGTAATCAAGATGTAATATGTAACAAATTACGTACGTCGTGGAATATTGAATATTGAACTAATGCAAAACGTTTAAAAAGCTCGCAAGTGACACACCCACTCGCATCTAATGCCCTTACTCGCTATATTCCAATTCAAACAATTTTGTTCTAGTCAAAGTGACCAAGGGAACTCGAAAGATTTCACTTCCGATATACATATAAATAGAAGTAAATTTCTTCACGACCCGTGTGCGCTTATTATCCCTTCATAAAACAATAACAGTTAGTTACAGAACAATAAAACACGAGCTCGGTGCAGTTCTTATCGTCTCCAACAGGTTTATATACTCCAGAAAAAAGAGAGTGCTCATATATATATAAATATACAACTCGCCGGCTTATCGCGTCCACACGGAAACATCACTTTTCCGCTCGAGATCGTATCGCAGCCGTGCGAGCGCACGTCTCTCCCCATGGCTTTTTTAGGCCCTGTACATACATAGCGTATACGAAAAAGCGCCCAGGCCAGTGTCATCGGACACCGAAAATAGTATACGCGTATATGTACATACGAGGGAGAACGAAAGACGTAAAAAAGAGAGAGAGGGAGAGAGAAAAAGAGAGCAGGGGGAAGAGAGCGGACACCTGCGCGCGCTTACTTCGTCAAGTGAGCATTAAAAAAGCACCCCCCGCAACACACACGCACACACATACAGATGCGCACATACACACGCGATGCAGACAGATTCCAATCTACCTCTTTATGTCTCTCTCTCTGTCTCTCTCTCTCGGAAATTAAATCACCATTACTCGGCACATTCGGCGCGTCTGTCGCGTGCGTACATGTATATATGCATGCGTGCTTTGGCGCACAGGTGCCCTTTTTCCGCCTCGCGAGCTTCTAGCTGATACAGCGAATTTGCGAAATTATCAGCGGTTGTGTGCTAGCTCTTTTTCGGCAGGGTGGCTTTTAATTGTTCGTAATAATCTTGATGCTTGACTCGCTCTGTTAAGAACGTTTGGTGAAAGGTTTAATTGTATCTATATGAGATATAGGTTTCAGAGGCTTTGGGTATCGCTGCATTGGTATCGCCAGGATTGTATGTAGCGTTTGTTCTTTGTGTAGTTGATAAATAACAGATCATAGATTGCTATCGAGTGACATCAATTATATCTCTTTAGGGGGGAAAAAGCTGCCACAAGTGGTCAGGATTAAAAACAAATTTACAAATTAGGCTTTTAGAGACATCTGTTTATCATTTAGAGCAGAAAGCTTTTCTTTTTAATTATTAAATTTGTTGTTTATATATCTCTTTATACGTTACGTATGATATTTCATTGATTAATTTTATGTTCACTTTAACAAATTACTTCTATCACAATTTATTCTCTTTAATAAACAGCATCCCTCAATATAACGATGGATAAGAATACCAATAAAACATGGCTGATCCCTAGCTCAATGAATCATCGCCTCTCTTTGTCGCGCGTGCGCACGCGCAAAGACACATTTTAATGTACTCGTTAATAGGTGGCCATTAATCCTTGGGGGGTACGCACCCGAATTACGACAAGATGTATATACAGATGGAATCTTACGCGCAGTAGTCGCTAGATTGCTCGTTACAGCGGCACTTTTCCAGATCCAATTCAAATTCGGCTCGCCACAGCTTTTTCGCGCAGTACTTTTGGCATTTTCGACCGTTGGGCTTTTAAAGGCATGCAATGTGGGATAGGGTATTTAAAAGCAGCGGGTGCAGAAGGGTTAGTTATTCGAGGGTGAAATCAAAGGGAGATCAAATTTACGCCTTCGATTTAATTTGATTATTATGTTACAGCTACCTGCGGTTATGCGGGTCCTCGTGTAAATTTTGAAGAAACTGTAATATAAGTAATTAATTTTATTTCTGAAAAGTTACAAACGATATATTGTTGTAGCATAATACTGTTCTTCGGGGGTTCTGGTTGTCATACGTGCAGTTCTACAAAAAATTTGCGGAACTTGGTTTTACAAACGACGAGAAATAAAGTCGAGACACATCTCTGCATACATTTTTTTTGTTCTATAGATCATTTTTCTTACTGAAATTAAAATGGAAAATTGGACGCAAAAGGTCCCTGATGATCGCTTCCAGCAACGCGATCAAAATTTTCATAAGAAGATAATTAACGTAGAAGAGCCGAACTTTAATTTCGACTAAAAATTGTTAATATCAGAAATTTCTAAGCAAGGTTACATGTGCGATTTTACGCAAATTTCTCAATTCAACGATTCTTAACCTAAATTAAAGCTCTTTTCTTCTACAAATATTCTCCTATCAAAAATTTATTCTCCCCTTTACGTTGATTAGTCGATCAGTGACCGTTATTCGTTCATTATGCCCATGTTAATAAATGCACTATTTACTGAAACTAATTATATAATGATACATTTTT
>JAPYZP010009135.1:0-10407 GCA_030522985.1 Torymus sinensis
GTTCATCTTCCGCTTGGTCGTTGAAATGATCGTTTTAGATTTTTCTCAGTTAATTTGCGAAAAATATCATTCAAAATACATGCCCTATGTCCTTGACCGCGATAAAGGAACCACCTCGCTGTGTGTTTATGTTCCTCAATGTGTGTCACTGTTCAGCGATGTGTGTCCCTATGCTTCGAACACCGATGAACACTGACACACATCGAAGAACAACATACATCGAGCTAGCTGTGCCTTGATGTTCCTCGATGTTCCTCGATGTTCCTTTATTCGTGCAAGAGGCCTAAGCGTCGAAATAGTACGTCCTAATCATGCCGTACAGAGTTACCTCGACTCTTACAGTAGTTAGCCCTTATTGAATTGCGTCAGTCTAACGCAATGTGGCGAATAAAATCCAGAAGGCGAATCGAAAAAAATAGAATGATATTTTTGTCAGACTGGTTAAGAAGATCTCATAAAACCAGATAAAAGGGATGCAGAAATGTAATAATCTATCCGGTTTTCACTGCCCAATCTGCTGAAAAGATCTTATAAATCGGGGTAATTTTCAAGGCAATCTAATTTTATTTGAGTCACAGGAACGCGGAACGAGTCTAAGGCTCGTTCTCTGTATATTCCGTGCCGTGCCATCCTGTGTACTCATTTTAAAATTGACAAGGCACGGCACGGACGAGACTTCATGGCACGGAATATATGGAGAAAGAGCCTAATACATACGAAGCGACAGGATCTATTTGCGGAGGGTACGCGGAGGGTACGCGGAGGGTTGCGGAGGTACGCGGAGGCCCAAGGCCCTGTTTGCGGAGGACACCCAAGAAGATTCACCTAGTACCTCGGAAAAACAAAAAAAAACAAAAATTTGAGAATAAAAAAACCTACATATTATCTATTATACATTTATTAAAAGCTATAAAAAGAATAAAAGGATAGAAAGAGAAAGGAATAAGAGACGTTACGGAAAGACTGTAAGGCCTCTATTCACTATATGCTCCCTACTATAGGCATACTGGAGGCGCCATCTCTGAGACAGGAGCAGAGGAGGAGTGGAGAAGGAGCGGAGGCTAAAATAACGTAAAAGTGATCGATTTTTGCTTTCTCAAAGAGAAAACTTGGTATCGGCGCCAAAGGCACCCGGTGAACCACTCATGCTCAATCATCATCGTCACTAGAAAAATTCAACCTTCTCCCCTAGTTGCACAATATAATATTATGCATTACGCTCAAAAATCGATTATATATATGGGATATTTGAAGTGAAGTCAGCAGCTCAAAATTTTAAAATCTCTAGATCTTTCAGGATTTGCAGTATTCTATAAAAAAGTGTCATATATCTGGAACATGGATTCATGACAAACTTGATCTAACACTTTCTTAAAAATATATCTATTTTTTGTAATATAAAACTACTACGATACTATATTATATAAATAAATACTTTTGATAATGATTTATTGTAGAAAATCAGACATGTAGCGGATAAAACTTAGTTATTACCTTAAAATACGTTCAAAACATTATGTCTTACTTGGAGCTTTCTTAAAAAAAGTTGGAGCTATTCTGATTTTCCAAAAGAAGGGAAATTTAAGCAACGTTTAATGTATTTTTCCTTCATCCCGATAACATTTACTTAATTATTTTTTATAATATATTGAATATATTATTTCTCATTGAAACAAAATGTACTGATATCTTAAAGCCGAAGTAAATACCTTTACTATTGCATTATTAAAATTCTGTATAATATCAACATTAGTTTTGTGGTTTTAAAATATCGTCCATTGTACAATCAGAATCTTCTATTTCCATAAACCTTATATTAAATTTGTCATGATTAACTTACAACAGGTTTACTAAATTGTGGATTAGATGCAATTGATAATGAAAACATTTTTTCACATTTATATTTGGACTGATATTTTTCTAAAAGAAATTCACGAATGCGCTATATCAATTCTAATTCAATTTTAAGTAGCAAGTTTTAGGTGTAAACGCTGGTAATTTATAGGTCTTAAATTTTTATGCAGTCAGATAAGTACCCTCTTTTCTGCCAAAATTATAAAAAGTTAATTTTAACAATAATTATCTTTGTGTCTTATTTTGTAGGAGCTAGCAGACAAAAAAAGTCTTCAAGAAAATCTGTTTGGCAATAATTTTTACACATAGTAATTTAGATAATGGCTATAGAAATTGAAAAAAAATTGTAAAGAAAAGACTGTAAAAGTAATCAAATAATATTGTTATCAACAGACGAAAGACATAGTTATTATAAAAATAGTAAAATAATAACTGTAACTTTTTACAAGTCATATTTTATAAAATATAAACCATAAAAAGAAAGATCATTTACTTTTGTAGGAAGTAGATTAATAACTATTAGAATTGAATTAGAATTTATATAGCGCATTCGTAAATTTTTTTTAGAAAAATATCAGTCTAAATATTATTACGTGTGAAGGGACTGTCTTTGGTTTCCGGCCCTTCTGAGTTACGCACCTGGAAAGGTTTATTAGACTTGAAATAATAAATTGGAAGGCAAGAGGTATAAGTGATTGTTTAGTTATTTATTGGATACTCAAAGGTCGCGAGAGAGAGAGGTCCTAATCGTGAGTGTGGGTGTTCGTACGCGGCGCGGTTGATTCGTCGTGTTCGTGGCTTCCTCGTGGGTTGATAGCTGAAGACTCCGTTGTCGTCCTATCTCGTCCTGGAGTATGGTTCTCTTTCGGTCTCTCTTCTCTGCCTCGCGACGCCCGTTGCGTCGCTTTTTATATCCTCGATGCAATGTCTTTCACTTCCCTAATTACCCCTAGGTAGGGATCGGCTGCACGTGGAGCTTCGTTCTTCCCCTAGTGCCGATTTCGAAATTTTCATCGCAATCATTCATCTTTTTATTTTACCATTTATCTTATCAAATAGACATTTTTTACAAATTAAACGTAACCAGGTAATATCCTTGCGTACATTTACTTTTTATTAAAAAGAACTTAAAATATAACTTCATTTAAAAATGTAAGGAGTTATTTTCCTACCTGTTCTACGTGTTACGGACAGTTCAAATCCGAAATCACTTTGCATTTCCAGTCTAGACGTTCATCAAGTCTGAAAACACTTTGGACTTTCGAACTTAATTGCAGTGAAGTCCGTAAGTGCAAAGTGATCTTGGAGTTGATTGTTGTCAAGTCCAGAAGTCCAAAGTGTTTCTATACTTGTTGAGGACTTAGTGCCAAGAGGACGCCGGAATCAATGTATTTTAAATGGAGTATGGCGCTGTAGCAGTATAACGCGTTTTTATTTATAAATTAAAAAATTCTTATCTTTTTGGATTTTCGAGACTTGAGCGCGCTTTGAAAATTAATGTTTAGTTATTTCTCAAAATCGCAACGCAAACAATCATGAAAAACTTAGCGCGGGTAACATAACCTATAAATTCGGAAATCGAAAGATAATATTTTTTTAAATTTCAAGACTTGAACGTGTTTCGTATATAAATTTTGAATATTCTCCAGAAATTTCAGCCCAAGCGGTTAACTATTCGAAGAAGAAACTTTGAAAAACTAACTGTCGGGACTTAGGCGTCCACTTACGGAATTAAATTCTTGCCACCCTGCTACCCGCACATGCACTCATACACTATACCTTACCCATAATAGAATAGAATAGCCATTTATTGTAAATAAATAGCATTTACAAACGGTATATACAAACATTCGATTATTAATCGTGTATAAATCTAAATACAAATAAATCGTGCATATAATATAATAAAATAAAATAAAATCAATAAAATATATGCTCTAAGTCTATTATGAATTCTAACTAGGTGTTCTAAGCCTATTTTGAATTCTAACTAGGCGCTCTAAGTCGATGTTGAATTCTAATTAGGTGCTCTAAGTCTATTTTGTAATATATGATATCAGAGTCTAATTCTTAATATCAAATAATACTGAAAAGAAAGTAGTTGACTAGAAAATAAAATACATGAGAGTGATTATTGCCATGAAAAATTTAAAAGATCGCTGACATAGCCAGGTTATACAAAATAAGACTTATAACTAGAAATTAAAAATTACCTAAGATACTAATCTCACCCTCACACTCACCACTCACGCTAATAAATACATTCATTCGTGTAAATGGGATGAAACATTGTATAAATTAACATGCAATATAGCCCATTTTGCAAGTGGTTTATTGAGTTCAAGAACAGGCCTTCTCCGAGCAGTTTTGATTCTGCTGAGCGATGTAGTCCTGATCTCAGTAGGCAGAGAATTCTATAGGTGCGTAACTTGTACAGTGAAAGATTTTATTCCAGTTTTAGTATGTATCGGTGGTACTGTCAGTTCTTTAATTTTGCCCTAGTTGTGATTCTGGGTACGTACAGGAGAACTACGTGGGGAAGAGACACACCAGATAGTCTGGGGTACACATACGAAGGTATTTGTACAATAGTACCGCCATACAAGATGTCTCCTTGTATCTGTGCCTCTCAATTTCAAACGTTCATAACTTTGGAACGAATCGACATTTTTTACTTCTTAAAAAAGCAAATGAAAGGTCGTATTCTTTAGTATTATTTTCTCTACCTGAAATGATATTTTAAACTTTCCAAAGTTAAACAGTTGCCGTTTTAAGAAGAGGTTTTTTTAACGATTTTCTTCAAAATAAAGCTAAAAGTGCCCAAAACATTGTTTTTTTAGCGTTAGGGTCTAATATTGCAACTTTCTTCATATTTCTATATCCAAAAACATATCCGACAGTTTCAGCTGAATCCGAGATCCGGATCGCTGACCCTCTCCTAGTTAGAAAAATACGAATTTGATTAATGTGCTTCTTTAAGGGACACATTAATGAAAAATGCACTCAGCACTCCTCAATTTCGCTTGCGACTTCCAGTGAAGACTTGGTTTAGTTAGATGGGCTACAGTTTGTTTGGACTTTTTCCCCGTGTTGTTGTATTCTTTTTTTTACTTTTACTTTCAACATCACTCTTATTTTTATTTCGTTTTTTTCATTTCGGGAACAATGATATTATGCTCTTCGCATGTGAAGACTTTCGCCCCATCTCCCATATTGGTGAGAAACTTTTTGCGATTGTGCCATACGTACTTAAAACCAATAGTCTGTGCATATGTTCTTACAATTAGTAGTGCAAATTTTTGGTATTAATCCTTCATTAAATAATAATTAATAAGAATGTTTGTTTCAAGTTGTTTATTGTACTCTCACCAATAAGAGAGGGATTTAAGTCTGCTAGAGAAAAACTAGTAAAGCGTTTTTATTCTTTGAAAATTTATGTAACCAATTCTCGATTGGGTAGTCTAACTAACAGTGAGAAGGGACTCCTTGGAACGACTGTTTGTGTTATTGTAGTAGTCAAAATAAATTATTATCTGAGAGCTTCTGATTTATTATTAGGTTACGCCTATGCTTACACTCCTATAACACTGATTGTTGCAGCAATATTGCCTCAAGAATCTTTGCCATATTCGGCAGATTGGCGAATATTCCGTTAAGGTTAAGAAATATGTATACAACGCTCAGGCAATATTGCTGGTTGGCAGCAATATTGCCTCACGGTTGCATCCATATTTATTGTCGTTGGGGGCATATTTGCGAATCTAGCGAATACGACTAAGCAACCTTAAGGCAATATTGTTCCAATACTCTCAAGGAGAGTCCAAACCTTCCGGGAAACGGATTTTCATGGGCATTTCAGAGTCGATTTCTTATACCTAAAAATGAATCCCAGTGTTCATACTTTCACCTCATAGGCCCTTTTTCTTGAGATATAGGTAATCTGTTCTCAAATATCCTATATTTCGTTAAAAAATGATGTCCTATCGTGAAGGTCCAAGAAGGGCCTATAAGATGAAAGTATGAACATTGGGCTTCATTTCTAGGTGCCAGAAATCGACTCTCCAATGCCCGTGAAAATACATTTCCCGGTGGGTGTGGACTCCTTCTTATTTCTGTATGGATATGCACCCGAATACACATATAAAAACTTATTATACATATATACCCGTATGCGGAATAGCATATACACCCCGAACTTGTACACACGCCTACACGCATACGCACACAAAACGTACCCAGGCTGGCAGGCATACACACGCATCCGCGCACTCACATCCGTGCATCGCCGCAAATAACGTATCTACATACATACATGCGCCTGCACTTGTACACACACCTACAAGCTCACGCACATGCACATCTATTCATCCATCCATCCGCAATTCAAACATGCATACACGCACTCACATCAATAACTGCTTTATAATAAAATCACTTGCCTACGATGGGGAGCTGGTGAGTCTTCCATCCCCCACGGGCCACTGTTATTAGTATTTACATAAAAATTGTAATCAATATTTGTTTAATTGCTTATTAATTGGTTGTTTTCATTGTTTGTTTATGTTTGTTTACAGAAACAAAGCTTTAAAAAGCAATTAAATATCTTAATTGATGTTTGATTACTTGTTTTCTAAAACCATCAATAAAAAAATGGTAAGTACATAAAACAAATAAAATTGATGTTTTTATTACATCTTTATGTAATCAATATGTCGTTTATTCTTGTTTTCATATTTGTTTATATAGACAAGCCATAAAACACTAATTATGATATATTTATTAGTGTTTATGTGAACAAAGATAAGATATCTCGGACGGGTGTCGATGGCGTTATTTTTTTAGTCTCTCAATAGTTAGAATATACTACTTATAGTAGAGATTTCCGACGCTGTTTAGCGCGTTGACAAATTTTAATTTAAGCGTTCAATTTAATTAGTGGAAATGACCTAAATTGAATGTTGATTTTATTGAAAGACCTATATACACATTTTAAAATAACATATTCGGAAGCTGAGTAATTTGATAGTATGGAGATTGAGAGGAATCAAGCTGAAGGAAGAAAGAAAAATTACCAACGTGCCTATGCAGAAAGAATACTGAAGAAATTTTATTTTGACCAGTGTTATGCTGTATCCATCCTAGCAGAGTGCGATCCACTAGCAGAGTGCAGCCTACCATCTCCCCGTGTACGCGGCATATGCGGTAGCATGTAAAGCGGACACGAGAGACGCTGAGCGCGCGAGCGTACGCACCAACACATACGCGAGCGTACATGCATGTACGCTTCTACTCCTCACCGTCTGCGCTGCGGCGCAATATTACGCTGCGACTCTCCCTACTTCTGGCGAGGGACAGGCTACTACGGCAAGCCATATGCAATGGGAAATCGCCACTGCATGTACCAGGACCCCGCGTGGGGGGACATTGCGAGCAAGAAGGATGGAGAGACCGCTCTCCGATATAAATAGGGCAGGCATAGTACGGAGAGTACGCACTTGCTCAACGAGCAGACACGGCACACGAGCTCCATTCCGCCTAGACTGCTCGTAAACCAATGTAATATCTATGCATCAATAAAGCTATTTTTATTATAAAATATTGCGTTAAATATATATAATAGAATCAAGCCCTCTCTCTCCTCCCATCTAGACGTATCCTAAGCTCGAACAAGCGACTCAAGAGAACCGCTTGGATAGACGTCTCCCCCCCCACGGTTAAGTGGAAGGGCACTTTGCAGTTCCCGATCGCACACTCGTATCTTCGGCTCAAACAGACGGCTCGAGAGAACCGTCTGCCTAGACCCACATCGTCCAGCGGTTAAGTCGAAAGGCGCTTCGCGGTTCCTAACCACGTCTAAACACACCCGCACACCTCTGGCTCGAACATACGGCTCGAGAGAAACGTCTGCTCAGATCCGTCCTCCATCTCATTATTCGATTACATGCTTTTTTAGAGAAAGGAATCTGTGTCCGACAGAACCGCGTGCGGTAGTGCAAGAAAAAAGGTAATGCACATCAAACCTTTTTCCCATTTTTAACCGTAGAGACACTTTGTGGACGTTATAATTGGCGGCCAAACAGGGACACAGATTATCCTATTCTGAAAGAGCGCGCATAAAAAATGATACCGGATTTCGGGATCGACGATATAAACGGTCAGAACGGAGATCAGATTCGGGATCTTGCATGCCGCGTCGAGGTTCTCGAGGAGTTTGCAACGAAAGGTGGGAGTCGGTAGCTTGTTTAGATGACGGAAGTAAAGATATCAAACGGGAATTAACACTAGTAAAAAATAAAAATTAGATCCTTAGGCAGTTACTTGAAGAATCAATAACGGAGATCAACAAGCTAGCATATAAAAACGAGAAATTTTCAGTTAACTTGAGCGTCATAAGTAGTCGGCAAGTCAAATTCGAAAAAACCTTGAAAACCCAGCTAAACAAGCTAAATGACGAGATGATGTCCGTCACAAACAAATTCGAGACGCTTTCTCTCGATTAGAAAAATTTTAAAAAACACGCAATAAATGCAGTAACCTTTTATTTTATTTTTTCCCTTTTTCGTTTATGATTTTTCCTAGCTATATACACGTGCAGCTCGATTGACAAATATGCATTCGGGGATCTACATACAAAGCGTTATTCTTCCACCCTTCAGTTCTCTGACATAAGCAAAATAGCTTTCGAGACGTTAGATATTTTTTTTTTGGTTTATTCGGAATTATGACCAAACGGAGCCAAGCTATGGGCTATCCCAACACTACATAAAAAAAAAATATATATATATAAAATATAGACGCGCACCCAACCTCTAATTTTCATTACATGACATAAGCAATAAGCTTTCAAGGGGGTGTTTTTTTTGTTTTCTTTTATTCCTTGGCCTGTAAAAGAAATTAAAGCCCATTGGACTAAGAGGCACATGAAATCACGGATTCTTATTTATGTTTTAAAATAAACAACGAATTAAAAATCCCCCGTGAAAATATAATCAAAGGTCCGCGGACACGCGCACAACTCTCTAATTTTTTTACAAATACCATTGTTTCTTTTTGTGTGATTATATTTTGTTTTGAAATGAGTAAGACACGCAAATGAGAAATTTGTATGCAGGTAATGCAATCATTCATGGATGAAGACGCTACCTGCGATAGAGAGAAAAAGCGTTTCGAATGGGAAAAAGCAGTTACGGATGAGTTAAAAGCACTTGACGAAAAGCAGTCCGAGTTAGAAAACAAAATCGGAATTTTCGAAGAAGAAGAAGACGAATCGGGGTCTCTGCGACTCAACATAGCGACAGCCGCGATACTTAAATACGAGATCAACGAGAAATACAAGTCGCTTTCCGAAACCTTGGAAAGATTGCGGATGGAGAGAGATTTTTCAAACGCGAAATTAAAAAAGGAAGTAATACTCCTACAAACGCGCGCGAAACTCCTCGAGCAAGAGAACGATCGATTAATCGATAACATTACCGATCTAAGAAATAACAACGACGAAGCTGATATACGCCGCGTCTTAGATGAAGAACTAGCAAACGTTAAGAGACATTTCGCTGGAGAATTAAAAAAAACAAATGAGCATTATGAAGCTCAAATAAACGACTTAGAATTAGTCATAAGTGAGTTGAAAAATTCTCCAGGCTATGTCACGACCTCTGCTAACGAGTCATCTCATAGCATTCGATTAGATATCCCCAAATTTCGCGGACTTGGGAGCGAGAGACCCATCAAATTCTTATCAGAGTTTAAGAAATATCTAGACGTAGTCAAACCAAACTTTAGTCAATTGCTATGCTTAATCTCTCAAACCCTCGAAAACGACGCAAAAAACTGGTGGTACATGCACGAAGAAGAAATAAAGGCGTACGACGACTTCGTAGAACGTTTTCAGGCGTGCTATAGGGACTCAAACACCCAACGAACGGCAAAAAAACGCATAGAGTACGGTCAGTATTACTCGGGGGGCACTACGAATCGCGGAAATTACGCGGCAAATATGTACCGGATAGCGAAGAAACTGAATATGAATTACACAGAGGTCGAGTACGTTTTGAAACTAAGCGAGCATTTTGGAAGGACTATCCGTCACGCTATTATTGGACAACAGGTGAAGGACAAATCCACCTTATTAAAAATATTAAACGATTACGATAATGACGACCAACGCCAGAAGCCTAAGCAATCCTTTCAAAATAAAACCGCAGATCAAAACAAACACGCACCTCCACGCGACACTATACGTCCCAGCGACCCGCCGTCAGACTTCGGGAAGCCGGGAAACTCGCACTAGTTGTCCCTTGCGACGCGAATAATATTATGCGGGGGGCAACTACATCGGAAAATAACGTGATAAACAAGATCGAAACAGCCAATGTAAATTCTACACTCGAGGACTTACGTGATGAACTCCTTTACGACATACAACCCGATGGTTCAGATTTTAAAGATTATAGATATTTATATTCTGCATTATCGTGATTTTTCTCAAAAAATTTCACTAATTAGTTTGGGAGTTATAAGCTTTAAAAAAGAACATCATTAGGGAGTTATAAT
>JAPYZP010009139.1:0-13278 GCA_030522985.1 Torymus sinensis
CATTAGAAGTGGTATTTTCAAATCGATCACTCGAATTTTTCCCTAAGAAATAAATTGTTGAACAAGAAGGAAAATTTAGGGCGTTTTGGTTAAAAACGGATTAAATCGACTTTATATCATCTGATAGGGCTGAAAAAAATATGGATTGAACGCTAATTTCAAGTCCTTTCAGAAAATGGAACTATTTCCGACCGATATCCAAACCCAGAACAAAAAACAATCATTTTCTTTTTTTCCATATTTTTCTTCTTTTTTTTTAACCCACTTAATATCATTCGATCTGGCCAACAAAAATATGAATTATCGGGATTTTTAAGGCCTTTCAGAAACTGGAACTACTTTTGAACGATATCGAAACCCAGAGGCAAAAAAACTTATTATCCGATTTTTCCATATTTTTCTTTTTCATTTTTTAAACACGTAATATTATCCGATCAACTATATGCTTGAACTTGCACAACTACAAAATAAACTTCAGGTATCTGTAAAAGATAAACTTGATATCTCTGGCCAGTTTCGAGTTATGCTGCGGACAAATTTATTATACACATACACACGCACACACACACACTTTTTATAAAATTCATATTTCCACTCAGGGAGCTCAGAAATATCGAAAATAAACGAAATCTAGGGGTCCAAAAATTTCGCTGGCAGGCATCGCCATTCGTAGCGCGCCCGACGGCGCCGGAACGAGGTAGACGAACAAGAGGACGAGGGCGCAGCGCTGCATGAGAAAGCGACGCGGTGGCCATGTTGTTGAACGCCGCGCGACATGAGGACACGTCATCCGTGCCCGCCGCGCAATATAGATAGTGATAGAGATTCTGTGCTGCACCTCCAACGCTGTAACCATGACCGCCACAGTGCCGCCACTAACCACAAGTGAACGTGAGAAGGAGTGAGATAGCTGTTATGGCTGGCCAGCCCCCGAGCGTAAGTCGCAATGAATGTATGCGCTTAGTAGATTTTCGTGAGAGTCGTTTATCGCCGCCGCATATCGGCGGTCGCGTCCGTGAGTTGCGTGACGGATATTTCCCCGCCAAGTCTCGGACTGCGTATTTTCTTATATTATCCGAGTCAATAAACTCTTTTATTTTTTATCTTAACTGTCGAGTCACCGTTTTTATTTAGCGCGCCTAACCTATGCATGATTTCCCACCTCTACCCTTCTCAGCTGATGCGCTAGTCGCAGGCATTGCCTCCTAGAGGTTTTAAGTTAGATTAAGTTAGACAAGTGACGCTGTACCAGAGTCGTCTGCTGCACAGGTAAGGCTAGTCCTAACTAGCAGTCCGGAGTTTCGCCAGCTGTAGCTAGCAAGTTGGCAGCAGGGAGAGTGTGTGGCGACGGCTCTAAAAGAAAGAGGCTTATGCTTTCTACAAGAGCCGATGGGTGCACATCTGCTCCATACCTGTGCCAACCAGTGAACAGGGAACTACAGGTGCTTCTACATTTGAACGGAAGACCCCATGCCCTCCAAAATTGGTTTGGTCCTCGGAAATCGAGGTAGTAGAAAAATGAAAGCTTGAAAACTCTACTTTTGATCGTTGAGCGGCAGATTTTGAAAATTCAAGGTGGCCGACCGTATGGTGGTAATAATTCATGGACGTCATTTCAAAAAAGCAGTTTGCGGGTTTGAAAAATAAAGAAATAACAAAAAACAATTAAGATTGAACGTCTGACTCATGTATTTTGATCCGCTGAACACGAATCTGTTTCTTTGTTTAGTCCGTCGCCCTAGCGTTTGTCCCTAACCTAAAAAAAAAGTGCCAAAACAACAATTATCATGTTTGAGAGTCGAAAGGATAATAAAAAAAATTTGAACAACTACTATTCTTATGTATTTTGATCCGCTGAACATGAATCTGCGGCTATTTTTGGTCCGCCACCCAATCGGGTAGCTAAAACTTTGGGGAACTCCACGAAGGGTATCTTTTTCACTATTATAATGGGGGGTACCCTTTGGAACGAAACTTATAGAACAATTTTTACGCTCAAGAATCACTAGGTCGGTAAGAAAATTTTGAACAAACATTATTCTGATGAATTTTGATCCACTCAATACAAACCTGATCCTATTCCTGGCGTATCGCCCAAACGTTCTTTTCTCACCTACAAAAATACCCCAAAACAGCAGTTTGGTGTGGTTCAGAATAGCAAGAGTGCTTAAATAAAAAATACCTTCAGCTGCTTTCCTGAAATTGATTTTTTGCGTGAGTCAGTACTCTTCTTTGCTCCTACCACGCACAGCTCGGACCGTGCATCCCAAGCCAAACTAGTTACCCACCACACCTCACTAGCTCTCCTGCGCCCGTGATCTTATCTACGCTCTACCTAGCCGACCGCCGCCGCCTTTACCGCGTCCTAGCTCAATTGTTAGCCCTTCAGCGCGGCGCAAACTTCAATTCAAATATCAGCTTCAATTTTAGTTTATCGCTATCTTATTTTTAATTGTATTTTATTTTAGTGCTAATTTTAAGTTTTATTGTTAGTATTGTTATAGCGTAACCTTATCTTAAATTTTAATCTTTTCTTAATTATCTTCGGCGCGGCGACATTCTCATTTTTAACTTCAACCACAGATTTTATCGAATCTCTGCTTGGGTTTAGTCTTTTTCTAGC
Organism: Torymus sinensis; assembly: GCA_030522985.1. NCBI lineage: Eukaryota > Metazoa > Arthropoda > Insecta > Hymenoptera > Torymidae > Torymus > Torymus sinensis. The sequence continues at coordinate 2,624 of JAPYZP010009139.1, forward strand.
TTTAGTTTTAAGTTTTAATTAAATCGTAACGCCCTTACGTTAACATAACTCTGCGTCATTTTCACACCTGTATTATCGTCCTATTGTCTTAATTATTTCGTGCGTCTGCGCTCCTCCAGCCAATCGCGCCGGGCGCTCGCGTTGCCCCTAGCAACTGCTCAGCTGCTCCGCCCGCCACCACTCCTTCGTGGCCATTGCCGCTCGCGCAGCGAGTGCCAGGCCCGTCGGGGAAACCGCTCATCGACAACTCCACTGCAAAGAGGCGAGCCTCTACACCCTCTCCGTCCATCACACCGACGCCAAAGGCTCATCGCCCGGATATGAGCGAAAAGCAAGCCTTGCCTCAACTGTTAAAGAAACCAACTTCGGTGAGCACGTGGATGATGCAACCGCAGCTGGTATCAGCCAAGCACCACCGTTACTTTCAGCCATTTTTAAAATACTTCGCTCGCTCCCGCGATCGGATCGAGAACGTAGTCACTGGCTTCCGCACGCGTGTAGAGTATGTTGTGTGCAGGGTACAGGCCTCTGACGAGCAGCATTCTCAGCACAGAGCTGAACTACTTGTGATTCGAGCCGATCCTCGCCTCCGTCACCCGCAATGCCACTCGCAGAGCAGCTAGCAGCGAACCCATGGAGGACCGCTGCGAGATCGTCGTGAAAGGCATACCGACCTCGGTCTTACTGGAGCCCACACCACTTGTCACCTCTCTTCTCACAGCACTGAGTCTCGCGCATCTCGCACCGGTTGTGGTCAGCAAACGCGAGTGGAATCCTACCGCACCGTACCCGCGGGCTCGTATTGCCATGGCCTCTCCGCAAACCCGTGACGTCATCCTGCGAAGTTCGCCAGCCCTGCGTGAGCTCTCATCTATGACCATTTTTGGCGCTGGAGGCCCGGCCGGCTCTCCCTAAATGCGCTCTGGCCCGCCCCGGTTTATAATTTGCTCAAGCACGCACTCGCGGTACATAAAGTTCTTGGGTACGAAAGGCCTGTCGTAAAAAACCTCGTCGCCTGCATGCGCCCGTCGAAGACTTCCCCGCCCATCCCTATGCACCGAGCCTCTGACCTCGATGCGTTGCTGAGTACATCCACCTGACGCCTGCTGCCGCAGCCACATGTGAATCGGCATGTGGATTGTGTTGTCGTCGGTCACATCAATGTAAATCGCCTATCCCCCACGCACTTTGTACTCTTCGAGGCTGAGGTTTCAGATACATATTTTGATTTTCTTGCCGTTACTGAGACCTTTTTCTCCGGGTGATAATGACTCTCATCTCAGCCTCGAATGATGCAATTTTTTCCGTGCAGACCGTGAGCGGGTGGGCGGTGGTGGCGCCGGCATTTATGTATGCGATCCTTCGCTACCCACGTTCTCGCAAGCTCAGACCTCTTCTATGACAATACCCCTGAATTCCTTATCCTTGAAATCTCTAACTCCCGCATTAAACTCCTCTCCGCTGCTGTCTATCGTCGTCCACACGCTTCATACCCCCTCCACTTGTTCAACTGCCTCTTCACTTATCTCCCGCACTTTAACTCTGTTATAGTCACCGGTGATTTCAACATTAATATAGCCATTCCCTCTGCGCCTGCCTCAATCCGCCTTCAAAATTACCTCGCCACGAACTCCCTTTACCTCGTTCCCTCCGATCCCACTCACCATCAGGAATGGCGTGACTCACACACCTGGATTGACTTTTTTATCACTAAATAGAATGACCAGGTTGTGGCCTTCTCAAAGTCCTCTGCCCCCTTCATCGCGGGGCATGACCTCACTAAGCTTTCTCACGCCTGCACCAAGCCGCCCATCCATCAGAAATCCATCATGGTCCGCAATTTGAAGAGGCTCAACCGCACGGTGCTGTTCGTGCATTCCTGCCACACCTTCCTAACCCTAACCTCCTACCTCCTCCCTCTAACTGTTTTATCGCCACCTCTCCTACCTTTGAGCTTGTCATGAGCCCGTGACCTGTCGACGTCTGCGCCGCCGAGCAAGCACTCACAAATTCCTTAGTGACCTTCTCTGACGCAGCCGCCCAACTACGCAAGCTCGCGCTATCGTCTCGTCGCGAACCCTGGGTCAACCTTCAGATCGGCGCCCTCATGCGCTCTCGCGATCGTGTTTACAAACCCGCACGCGCTACGCGTACTCCAGCCGATTTGGCACGTTTCCGTGCACTACGATCGGAAAACTGCAATACCCTCGACAGCTCCAAGAATGCTCACATCGCGGCGCACCTTGCTCAAGCCCCCTCTATGGAGGCAAAGTGGCGTGAACTTCGTCGTCTTCACGTTTCCAGCTCAAACTTACCGTCACCGCGTCTTAACTTCGATGCAGCCACTGTCAACGCGCATTGCGCTGCTGCCACCGTCATTGGTCACCCGTCAATCACTGAGCGCGATTTTGACGCCGTCGCTGACCTGCCCCTCAACACTCACCACGACTGCCATATCTGCCTGCAGCCCGTCACTGCGCAACGAGTGGCCGACGCATTGATGCTTTGCCACTCTAAGCCTGCTGGATGGGATGGCCTGTCCGTGACGATGCTTAAGCTTCCCATCCCGGAGGCCCTTCCACACATCACTAGGCTCATTAAGGTTGTATGACCCGTCACGTCCCATTAGAAAGTTAGTTTTTCACGTTAAAACCGCGATAACTAATTTATAAAGCTGATAATCAATTATCAGAGCTCGCGATCTATGTGTAAATATAATAAGAATATTTTAATCTTTAAAAATTGGAAATCGAAGAAAAATTGTAGACTTGGCATATCTCCTTTTAAAATCGACATATTGCATATTTTGGCGAGCCTTGATAATTGATTATCAGCTTGATATAATTATTGATCGCGGTTTTAACGTGAAAAACTAACTTTCTAATGGAACGTTACGGGTCAGACAACCTTAACATATCTATAGTGCACGCCTCCTTCCCCTCAAACTGGAAGATGGCTCTTCTACGACCCATCGCAAAGATCAACACGATGACCCAGCTATCCGACACCCGGCCTATAGCCAAGCTGCCCGAGCTCTCAAAGCTGCTTGAGCGACTGGTACACAACCAGCTGCAAGGCTACCTTGAGGTAAATGGCATCCTGCACCCCCGGCAGGCAGGTTTTCGTCATGGGCACAGCATGCAGACCGCTCTACTCGGTGTTTTCGACGATATTCGCTATGCCGTGGATAAACGTATGCTCGCTATCCTCCTACTGTTTGATTTCTCTAAGGCATTCGATTCCATCCCTCATGCCCTGCTGCTGGCGAAATTGCGAGCCATAAATGGCTCTACTCATGCTCTTCCCTGGTTTTTCGCCTATCTAACTGATCACCTGCAGGCCGTTATTGACGCTGGCGGAAGCATCTCAGCTTCGTTGCGTGCGGCCTCCAGGATCCCACAAGGCAGTGTGCTCGGCCCGCTGCTCTTTGCCATCTTCATAAACGACCTCCCGGCGGCTGTGCGTTACGCCCAGCTGATGATTTTCGCAGACGATACTCAGCTGTACCACTGAGGTCACTGAGCTGTCACTGAGGTTCGCAGTCTCAGCGGAACCTTCACGAAGACTCTCGATAGGCAAGTACACGCGAGGCATATGGCGCGCTCGGTATTCGCCATTCTTTACACCTTGCGCTTCTTTCCCCACGCTCATCCCGGGATCTCCGGAAGTATCTCGTCGAGACCCTCGTTTTCCCGCGTTTCGATTACGCCGTTATCGTTAATACGCGTTAATACGTATTAAAAAGCTGGAAATCGCCCTCAACGCATATGTAGGCTTCGTTATCGACAACATTCCCCGAAGAGACCATGTCACCCCTCACCGGCTCGCGCTCGGCTGGCTCTCGACTGAAAGGAGGCATGAATACTTGGTATGCCTCCAGGCATACAAAGTAATCGCGAACGCTAGTCATTCCTACCTCACCGCCCGTTTCAATTGCCATGTTAACGTTGAGCTCGACGTGCGTCTGTCCGATAGGCTTCCGCCCCAGGTTTTTGAGCTTCCTCCGCTCCGAACAGAAGCCTTTCGCCGCTCGCTCGCCCGTGAGGCTATCAGTCTTTTAAACTCACTTAGCATCGTCGGCTTTTCCATCTAAAAATTTCTCGCATTTTAAGCGCTCCTTGCGTGCATCGCTTTTCAACCGTGATTCGGCCGACTGGGCCTCCCGTGTGAGGAACGAGAGGTTGCCTCTTCGGCTATTATATCGTCTGCCCCAGCTCTACGGCCACCTCCGTACGGGGCTTTAGCGCGAGCCTCACACCCCTGCCACTCGTGTAGAGCTGCATGCTCCTCGACTGCCACCCGAAAACCTTTTAGTTCTTAAGGGGGCCAGCCTGAGTTAAAATTTTAAACAATTCGATTTTTTTTATGAGCGTTTTCGATAGTAAACTTTCTGTAGAAAACGTTTGTCCAACCCGTTTTACGAAATTTATTTTTGTTGCAAAGTTATAGATATAATAATAAAACTCATTTTTATCGATTTTCCTGATTTTTACCTTTTCCACGCTTACATTACATTGTGTGTAAGTGTGCAATTTACATTACATTGAGCTGTAAATACATTATTTTTTTATATCTATATCTGTGTCTTACTAGCCCCACCAAGCACCGCAAGAAAGAACCATTCCTTATGGAAAATGCAATCTACTTTACCGACTATAGAATAAGCTTGCGTATTTTCGAATATTATCGTTAATGATTTTTCGAATGCTTGCCATGCATTTTGCACCAAGCACCGCAAGAAAGAACCATTCCTTATGAAAAATGCAATCTACTTTACCGACTATAGAATAAGCTTTCGTATTTTCGAATATTATCGTTAATAATTTTTCGAATGCTTGCTATGCATTCTGCTGAGTAGCTACATTTTGGAAAATTAACCAAACGAGAATTAAATATTTTTTATTAATATACTTTCATATATTGTATATAAGTTTGATATTATATTATTTCTTTATAATTAATTTTTAATTTTTTAAAAGTTTTTAATTGTATAAAGTTATATTACATATATTAGTTTAGTTATAGTGTTTATTTTTATATTAATTTTAAAAAAGTGTGGTGATTAGAAAAAATCACAACATGAATTCTGATTCAAGAAATAGAGTAGTAGGAACTAATGCACATAAAAAGAGAACATTTGGAAGAAAGAAAAAATGTAGAGTTGCATATCAACAGCGCAGTGCAAGTGGAAAATTTTCATCAGATCCACTTGCAAAGAATGGAAAAGCAAATTTGTAAAGATCAAGCAAAAAGCTAAGATCAGAATCAGTCTTAGTGGAAGCTACTGATGTCAGCAATAGAGTAATTGATATTTCTATTCTGTTCCCACAACTGCAAAAAGTTTTAGTTTGTCATGCTTGCCATGGAGCTATTTCTTTTTCTGAAGTGGATGTAAGAGGATTTGGCAGCAAAATAGTTATAACATGTGTGGCATGTTACAAGGCTACTTTCATTGACACCAGCAAGAAAGGAGGAAACAAGTCTAATACTTATGAAATTAATAAGCGGAATTTGTTGGCAGCAAGAACTTTAGGACATGGATTGAGTGGACTAAAAACCTTCTGCGGTGTAATGGATTTGCCTCAACCAGTTTCTCACAGCAACTTTGATCATATGAATGTTGAATTAAAAACAGCGAGTAAAGATATTGACAGAGAGTCTATGAAAGCAGCTGTGGAAGAAAATTTTACCACTGAAAGTCAACAAGACAATAAGATGATTGTATCTGGCGATGGTTCATGGAGAAAAAGAGGATACACTTCACTGCGAGGCTTCTCAAGTTTGATTCGACATAAAAATGGAAAAGTGATAGATGTAGCTCCAAAACAAATTTTTCGTCGGGCATGTGAAGAACATCCAGAAGAATATAGAGAATGGAATAAAAAACATCAAAAAGTTTGTTCAGCTAATCACTCCGGAAGCTCTGGAAAAATGGAGGTGGATGGTATTGTAGAAATTTTCAAAAGATCAGAAGAAATGTTCAAAAGATCAGAAGAAATGTATGGAATTAAATATGATTATTATATAGGATATGGTGATTCAAATGTTTATAAAGCTGTGTACGACGCTAAGCCATATGGAGAAGACTTCACAATTAAAAAAAAAGAATTTGTTGGCCATGTACAAAAGAGGATGGGAACACGCTTGAGAAACTTGAAAGCAAGTTACTCTGGTAAAACGTTATCAGATGATGGATCTATTGGGGGAAGAGGACGATTAACAGGTCAAGTTATTGACCTATTTACAGGATATTATGGGAATGCATTCAGAGAGAATAGTGACTCATATGTTAAATTGTCAATAGCTATTTGGGCGACATTTTATCACAAGTCATCTACAGATGCCAAACCTCAACACCACTTGTGTGCTGAAGGAGCAAATAGTTGATGTAAATGGCAACAAGCCAAGGCCAAAAAAAAGTTAAAAAACTTTAAACCCAAGTCCAGTATCCCAGTTGGTAATGGATGTCGATAATGGAAGTCATCAAACCAATTTATCAAGATCTCACGAACAAGACCTTACTGGAAACGTGTGTTGGAGGCTTTACACAGAACGGCTACGAGAGCTTCAACCAATCAGTGTGGAAATCAGTGCCCAAAACATCGTTCAGTGGTCTGGCAGTTCTTGAAATTGGAGTAAACATTGCTCTGATTTGCTTCAATGATGGCAAAAATGCTTTTTTAATACTCCGTGCGCAAAGCTTGATTTCGCGCACGCTCGGATAAAAAAGGATGCTCCAAATCAAGCTTTGTACACGTCGTATAAAAAAATATTCACGCACAAGTATCGAAATGTACTATTCTCAAATTAATGAATAGATTCGATGTAAAACCAGGTACAGCTGCTATTAAATGGGCCAAAACTGTAGATGAAGAGAGAGTTTTTTATGCTGAAAGAAGAGCAGCATCAGCAACACATAAAGCTCGTAAAACTAGAAGAAAGCTTTCCTGAAGATGATTATTATGAAGCTGGTGCACATTAGATATTTTACTTTAGTTTTATAAACTTCAATGAAGTATACAAGTAAGCTTCAAGCATACTTATAGCTCTAGACAGCACTATCAAATTTATCATATTTTTTGTACTATTATTTATTGTTTTTTATTTGTGCAGTATGAGAGAGTAACTTTGGCACCCAAGAATTTTGCATTTTAAATAAACATTTTTAGATTATTTGTTTTTGTAATAACGTATTACCCTACTACACTTCTTCTCTTCACGTGGCGAATAAAAAGTTAAATATTTTATTAAAAATTTTCCAGATTGAAATTTAGAGCTAAAAAAACCGCTGGCATCTTTATTTCATTTAAGAAACTAACCAATAAATAACTTATATAAATATTAATAATTGAGTTCATTGGAAAGCTTATTTTATGAACTTTCAATTTCCGTACTTTTATTCTACGAATAAAATAAGCAGAGTTTTTTGCAATTCAAAAAAATGTTCTTAGCGGGGCGTATTTGGCAGCTACGACGGGGCACGTTTGGCATGTGCGCGCGCACGATATACTAGTTAAGGGGCCAGACTTATATGGTATTTTAACCCGGTGAATCCGAATTGCATTGGTAGAAAGTTTGAAAGTGGCGCCGTTAATTATTATTAACAATTTTTTAAACAATGTGTAAAAATGACACTTTAACATAAAACTTTTAATGAACTTTGTTGTTTAAAATAACTTAAAGAATGCGATAGGATTTTTTTCTAATGAAAAATGCATTTTTATACATTGTTTGAAAAAATTGTTAATAACAATTAACGGCGTCACTTGAAGACTTCCTATCCAAGAAATTCGAATTCAGCGGGTCAACGAACGATATGTCTGACCACTGGGCTATAGTCTGTTGGTTGTTCAAAACAATCACTTCAAAACAAATATAAATGATATTATTCTAACTATAACGCTTCATAAATAAAAGCATTCGTTAGAGTAGTCGCAAGGAGTCAGAGAAAGAGATAGTAGCTTCGTTTAGTTTTGTTACTTTCGTAGATTTTATTTAGTTTATAATTATATTTTTCTTATTATTTTGTCATACCGTTAGACACTATAAAAAAAAAATAATGTATTGGCATGGAGCGATGCACAAATGTTAAGTGCGATTGACAAATTCAATAAAGGCAACTCTGTTTCAAGTTCAGTGAAGGAATTGGGCGTACCGAGAAGTACACTTCAATTAAAAATGAAGCAGCTTAAAGAAGATACATGTACTCAAAATTCGTTTCGGAAAGGTAGGAGAAATTACTGTTTATTACAACATATTTTCGAAAATATAATGCTAAATTAGAATTAGTGTACACTTTCGATTATGTATATTTTAGAAATAGGATTCAAGCGGACTTTACAAATGAGGAAGAAGCGACTTTACGAGTATATAGTGGATATGGAGACCCGTTTAATGGGTCTTCCATCAACCGATGTTAGGCGCCTTGCCTTCGATTTCGTCACCAAGTTAGGCGTAGAGCACAATTTTAATAGTGAGAGTGGTAAGTATACAAAATTATATTTTGGAAATCATGTCAATCAATTTATTTTAAACTTTCTTTTAATTTAGGGTTGGCTGGTAAAGATTTGTTAAAGAGTTATATGGAAAGGTATCAATTATCGTGTAGAAAAGCCGAGCATACATCAAACAAGTGTTTCTGAGTTCTGAGTTTTTTCAACTTTTGCAAGAACTGATAGAACAATTTTAAGTTCGAACCGAACAACATTTACAATGTCGACAAAACCGAAATATCGGTTGTCCCCAAGAGTGGATCCAGGGTAATTGCCAAGAGAGCAAGAAGACAAGTTGGAGGACTGACTGCAGCAGAACGAGGAGAAAATGTGACTTTCCAAGGGTAAAGGAAAATTCGAATTACCTCAAAGATGCTCCTCCTGGTTCTTAGGCGGAATTTTACAAGTCTGGTTGGATTCAGGAGGAAATCTTTACCAGATGGTTTATGATATTTATTGATTTTGCTCGCCTGACAAAACAAAAACCAATTTTATTGCTATTAGATGGGCATGTGACGCATATCAAGAATCTAAAAGTGATAGACTTGGCGAATGAAAACAACATAATCATGTTATGTTTCCCACCCCACTGTGCGCATACAATGCAACCTCTTGGTGTTGCTTTTATGAAACCATTAAGCCATTATTACAGTGAGGAAGTGATATCCTGGCCGTCGTGGCCGAATGGTAACAATTAGAAATATTTTTGGGGGTTATTTGGGAGAGCTTTCATGAAAGCTCCTAAAGTGCAAACAGCAGTTAATGGGTTCAGAAAATGTGACATTTATCCAATCAATAACCGCATATTTGCGAAATCTGATTTTGCAACGCCAAAACAGAATGAATCATTTACTTCTGTTAATTTAAATAATACAGGTATATACAAATTTTTTTAAGTATCGATAATATATACAAAAATATCATTTTTAACCATTTTTTATTTAGATTCTAGCGCACAAGTTAAACAATATTTTAACTTAGTACAAGAATGCAAAGTAAAACTTCATTAAGGAATGAAAATGTACAAGAAAAAATAAGTTGTCAGAATAAAAACTCACGAGAAATAAGTATTCCGTTGGATTATTTAATTCAGGCAAACCCTCTTATAAATTTCTTCGTATGTACAATATAGAAGAAGTATTTTTTATAAATGTTATTTATAACAATGTTTTTTCGTTTAGAATTCTTCATTGGTATCAGTTTACAATGCAGAGTCAGCATCCCCGGCGTTAAGCGCCTCTGCTATTTGTCGACGAGCTGCAATAAATATTACAGAGACATATGATTCAATATCTGTCAGTAATAATAGTAGTACAATACCACGAAGGAAAGGAAAAGCTGCTATTATTACTTCAAAGGAATATAAAGAAAATTTAGAGGCCCAAAAAAAATTAAATATAAAAACAGAGCCAAATAAGTCACAAAAAAATATTAAAACAATTTCTGATATAACAGACCAGAATGTCGTTTCTCTCCCAGAAAATTTGAAAAAAAGAAACAGGGCTGAACGACAAGGCACGCCTTCGAAACGCCTACATCTTTCGTCAAATCCGTCATTTGCATCTACTCCGAAGTCTCAAAATAGTCTAATCAATGAAATGAACGAGACTGATTTTGATATTGAACAACGAAATCCAGTACAAGTGATTAAATTACCTTGCGCAAGGTTTAATACAAATAAAACTCTTCTCCAACTTGAAAAACTTAATGTTTTCTAGTTTAAAATATATTTATTTTACTTTGTTATTAACGGGGTACTACAGTTAAAAATCATCAAAAAATACATTGTTTTTTTATTGGATATTCCAAATGTTAATATGTATTCGAAAAAAAATTTTTAGGCCGAAATATTAAAAAATTTCGAAGTTACAGTATATAATGCAAAACGCATTATTTGCCAAAAAAATAAAAAATTTTTATTTTGTACTAAATTGTTTAGAATACCGGCCCAGCCAAAATAAAAACAAAGAATAAGAGAAAAATAAAAATAAAATTAAAGTTTGAATTCGCGCGAGGTTACTCTTTTCGAGCATTCGAGACTTCGAATTTTGAGTGAGCTGTAGATACTGTAGTCTGCTACTCCTCAGATGTCAGATCTTCAATCTCATATGATCAATTTGATCAGCAACAAACAAGTGCACATTGAGGTTAGTTCTACATACA
>JAPYZP010009140.1:0-18431 GCA_030522985.1 Torymus sinensis
GAAAAAACAAAGATAGAGCACGACCTATCCAAAGGGGATTATCGTTATGCGGTATCTCTCCCGCCCGAGCGGCAATGGATACATTCTGAGATTCGGCGCGAAGATAAATTAATGAGCGTACGTATATACGCGTGCAAAAAGCATCGTCGCGTCGCCTCTGTTTGGCGTTTCGCAAGTGTGCGCGGGTGCGCTCATTGAATTCCCCTTGATTTTTATCGGGGAATACCGCGCGCGAGATTTTTTTTTCTGGAAATTTCGCAGGAAAAAAAATGCCGCTGAAATGGATCCGCGATTGCGCAACTTACCGGCGCGCGCGCGCGCCGCGTTTGGCATTCATCTCTCGCGCGATAAATATTTATTTAGTGCGAGCAGAGTGCACGGGTCGGGGCATTATAATATATTAAGCGGTTATTGCGCAAAATCTTCACAATAATTCACGCGGCATTCAAATGTCACTGATCTTATCTGTCATCTTCAAAAAAATCGGCGCGAATGAAAGGGGACTCGATGAGATTTACTCCCCGGCAATATCACGTAACTGCATGCACTCGGTATTATCTGATTTTCAAAATAACACTTACGGAAAAATCGTTTTTTAAAGCAACAACGTTGTTTATCAACTATCGCGACAAATATAAACGAGTACCAGCTTTTTCAATCAAAGAAATTTATCAACTATCGCGACAAATATAAACGAGTACCAGCTTTTTCAATCAAAGAAAAGAAGAGAAATAACGACTATCTCCTGCAGATCCTCACAGCTTCCGATCCATTTGTCAAGCGCCCAACATTCATCACAACAAACCACACCAAAACAATATCTCCAACACAATTCGTTCGCGTTATCGATCAAAACCAACGACGAATCTCGCCGTATACGCATGTGTCCTATACGAAAAATCATAAATCTCCTGGCGAACGACGCCATCGTCGCACTGATTGCAAAAATATTTTTTGCTCATCTGCGCGCGTGCGCACATGCGTGATCTCGTATACGCGTATCCAGTGTGCACGTTTCGCCCATTCACGCGAATATGGTCACCTCTACGCGCGCACCCGGATCGCCCTCGTGATTTATGACGTCGTTAAGATCCGCGTCGTTCAGGGTTACTAGAAAGAGAGAGGGACGAGCCACCGGCGTAAGTAGTCTATACGTTCATCGTGGACTTGTTGTTTTGCGATCCGACGATGATCAATTTTTTTGTATCCGCGGATCGATCGAGGTGATGGTAGTGGACGTGTACGTGTAGCCGAGCGCGTCGGGTTGTCGCCTTGACTCTAATCAAGGTTAAGAAGAGGTGTACGGGTACGGTGAGCGAGAGAATTGGGCGATCAATATGTGTGATACATTGTATAGTGGTACTGTAAAGCAATCATGATTGGACGGTTTTTTGCTTCCTTCTAGAGGAAGCTTTTTTTTTAATGTTGTAAGATGATGTATAAGTTATTTCTGAGGATTCGTGATGTTGTGACGATATCCATCAAAGGAAACAAAAAACTTTCACCTATTAGTTCACGATCTAAGATGAGATTGATACGTTATTGGTAATAGATGATATATTGACTCGCACTCGGGATATAAAGGGCTAATAATGGTGACAAATATAGCGTCAAGTTTCCTTTAGCTTTTGTAGAAAGCATTCGAAATGAGAGTATCTTAATTTCATTTAGCTCGAAAAGAGATTTGCAACGAGACGCCAGTTCTCGATAAGGTCAAATCAGGTTTTTCCATCGGACCCCTCATAGGAATGGTGTTAATAGTGTTAGAGAAAACTAGACACTTTTTGCAGACTCGCGACGCGTCTCTCGTTTTAAATATTACATTAGAGTGTACGAACTTTCGAATGCAACGTCTCGTTTCTTCTTTTTTTTTCTACAAAAAAAAAGGAGACAGAGAGAACTGTTACAATTGGTTCGATTTTTCCAGCCGCCTGATCTACTTGAATACGCGCCCTGACAATTTGAATAATAGCCCGGGGAGCTTGAACAATTGAGAATAGAAAATATAGAAAGAAACGGTTAACTCGGTGGCCTATACGTTAAACTGACACTTGAATAAGCTTCGTGGCGCGCGCGCGCATGCAGTGCAGTATAAAGTTCCAGGCACGCGTACGCGCAGGGATAAAAATCACCCTTGACTTAACAATATATATATATATTTAACGATTTCCCGCAGTTTCAGGCCATTCCAATTAAACGTAATATAATTGCTCGTGAAATTTACAGGGAAATCAATTAACTCTGCACAGCGTGACTGCAAAGTATTCCCTGGTGTATATACTCCATTAATCATCCGGTAAAGCCTAACCCGTCACTCTCGAAAACAACTAAAAAACTAGTTTTGCTTTTCGTATACCAATAACGTTCGCTGCTCTCCATAAATCAGCCTCCCTCTCTCACTCCCTCTCTGATAAAAGAACAACATAGACTCCTCACTCCTACACAACACACCGTCGCCTCACACCAGCAACCCACGACACGCTATCGACACCGGCATCGTCACCCACACACACATATATACACACACGTGTCCCATCTCTCTTTCTCTCTCTCTCTCTCTCTCTTATCCAGGCATCTATCCCTCGCACGTACGTTACAGTTCCGCGCGCGCTACTCCTCTCTTTTCGCGCTACCGTGCGGCGATCCGGTTCTCGCTTCTGTCTTTGGCAAACGATGTCACGCGTCGGCGCGGGTCGTTTCCAGGTCAGCGTCTCTCTCTCTCTCCCGAGAGACGTGCTGCTGCTGCTGCATGTGTGTAATCTCTCTCTCTCTCTCGTACTGAGAGAGAGTATAGTATATACGTGCGTGGGGGGCGCAAGCAAAGCTACCGCCGCGCGCTGCCTCGGGCGCTCTTTTGCTTTGCTCGCGGCACCCGGAACTCACTCTGCTGCTGCTGCTGCCGGCGCGCGCTTAGAATGGTCGCGGATTTTGGCCTGCTCCACTTTTGGCGCAAAAGCCGGGCGACGTGCTGGTGCATTATGGTGGAATGAGATAGAGAGAGAGAGAATGAGAGAAAGAAGTTCGTGATTGACGTGGAGTTTTGGTTGAGATGACGTGAGGGGGTAGGAGTTTGTTTGGAGAGTCGAATGAGGAAGGGAATTGGCTGACTAGAGGCGTTTTTGGTGATGAATGGTTGCGGGTGTTTATTTTGGAGGTATATTTAAAATCTTAAAGAACGCTGTTTCGCTCAGTAATATTTTGAATGACGGAGGTTGTTATCGCTAAATTCATCTTGTAATCGTATCTGATCTGGTTTGCTCCTACTATACAACTACTCGCTAAATTATTCTAAAACTTCTACTTCGCGCATCAAGATAAGAAACCCAAGCCACCGTATTCTAAACGGAGAAAAATCTCTATATCAAAACAACATACGAAAAAAAAGCATCAATCACCCTCTTCTCCTCATCCCCGCGTTCACGCACGCTATATCATTAGCCTTCATTACACGCTACCGCGAGACAAGCCATCAGCGACGCGCGTGCGCGCGCGTACCCGCGAATTTTCCCGTGCCATAAATTCCAGCGAAAAACACTTACTCCCGCGTGCGTGTGTGTATAGAGTCTCCCTCTCGTTCCACGATCGACAGTAGCCGCGAGGAGGATCAAGAAGCCGAGACCGTCAATTATGCGCCACTGCCGCGCGACGAAGAGAGATAATCTCTCTCTGCGCGACTGTGTCGCCGCTGATGCCACTGTAGCAGCGCGTATTCTCTCTCTCTCGATATGGTCAGCGTATATATAGAGGCGAGACGCTGATGGCCCATATAGGCTCGGGGTATATAGCCGAAGACACGTTGTTTTATGGGTAAAGGCGACGTAGGGTGTACTTTGTGAAGGGAGAAGGCGTCGAAGTGCTTCTTTTGGGGAATTTACGTGTGGAGTTTTTTTTACGATGCTGATGTGACGCTGTAATGCTACGTTCAAGGCAGGCGTCGAAAAATGATGATTTTGTCGCGTTGAAGGTGGCTGTTCTTTAAATAATAAAATGTTTGTTTAAACATCGACGGCGATAGTAGTTTCGTTCGTATTTTATTATTAAAACAATTTCAGACATTTATAAAAATACTCACACTTTAAAGAAGCAACACTCGGACTTACAATCATTTTATTATAATATTTTCGCATCACCGCGCCGTGACCTCAAAACACACACGTTCGTATGTATACAATATAGACTCGTTCGCGTGCTTTATTATCCAAACGCGGACGCGCGCAGACGCGGGCAACGGGCGACATTTCGCACGCGCTATCTCACGTTGCGCACGCGCCGCGCGCGGTATTTCACTTTCAGCCGCGCGCGTGCTCGCTCTTAAAGTGTTTTAAACGTGTGCAGTACCTCCAGCATCATGACGGGTCCCCATAATAAAAACCACGTATATACACGCGAGTTTTATGAACACGCGTTATACGCCGCGTCGTCGTTGTTGTTGTTCGCGGCGATCGTAAAGCGGCGCGACGATCGTCATTACGAGACTGTAATTTACAATTTTCGAGTCGTCTGGGATGTGGAAAAATGTACTTTATATCGATGTACAGCGCGCGCGCGCGTGCCTGTGTTTCGTTTTATAATGCGGTTCGATTGCGGTATTATGCGAAATTGCGGGGGCGTTTTTGCAATCGTCGCGCTGTAGGACAGGGCAATTTCGTTTTATGCGGGTGATTTTTTTGGGATCATTAAGGCACCAGTGTGCTGCGGTTCTTTTATAAGCCCGCGGCCAAGGTGAATAGAGTAATTGTATAATTTAATTATCTCGAGAGGTTCGTAAATTTTTTCTTAAACGTAGAAATCCAGCGAATTAATTTAAATTACCATTATTATGGTTTTCTTGACGTGGAGGCAATAATTTTAGTGTCTCGTCAGCGCATTAAATTCACGAAAATAATGGCCGCCGTTTTTATGGATGAAAGTTTTGTGATATATGGTTTTAATTACCGCTGTTATAATTTATCTGACAAATATTGTATATTGAACGTCCAAATGTTTAAAACGAGATTAACGGTCCATTTAAGATAATTATAATTTTTCTAACCCATATCGCGGACATAGCTTTGTTTACTATGCATTTATCGCGGTAAAAATTGCACACACGAAAATAAAATTCCATCACTTTTTTCTGCAACACTTCGTTTTTCTCTGCCACGCTCTCTTTTCTCTACATCCACCGCGGGCGCCCCTCACAACGACTCATTAAACGGCCATAAATTTTACAATCCGATTCGAATTAAGCAATAATTCATACTTGTCGGTGATATAGTGCATATTAAAGGACCGTAATTACGCGTATGGGTGCGCGCGCATGTGCAGACTTCGGCGAGAACCGGACTTCGTTAGTGTCAAAACACCGTGGGAGGCGTTTCTCTCCAACTGCGTGAGACATACACCACCGCGACAGAAATTCGTTATCGTCGCCTGAGATTTTTCCCGCCCGGAGAAAAGTAAAAGCACAAACCAGCCGATAAGTACGCATGCCTGCGTGCCTGAAATTAATCCGGACAGCTCGATTAATCGAGAGATTCCGATATATCGATTCGTTCTACTTAGAACGTGATTGTGATGTGCATAAGAGCCTGGATGTTTTTCGGTCTAGCGACGTTAATTCGTAGGTTTGAAAAAAAATGTCACTCGCGATGCGGTGGTTTTTCAAAGTTGTAACGGGCATACGCGAGTGATCCGTTTACCAGATCGGACGATTTATTTGACTTTTGCTTCTAATTGGCAGCGTGAAAATGTGCAAGTGTCGAGGCGCTATTTTACGACTCCGTTATATGAATTTACATTGAAAATTTTAGATTAGACGCGGTGAACTGAATTTCCATTTCTCGTTTTCATATATAATTAGACGCCATGGCGCAGAATTAATGTACTTTGCGCGCGGAAATGTAAACCAGCGCGCTTTAAATTGAAAAAGAAAGTAAAAGCCGCGTAAATGCTCGACTCCCTCTATATCATCGCGTGTAAAACTATTTGTTGAAAGTCGCCGGCGAAGTGATCAAAATATTAGTTTAAAGTGTTCCAGAAACCATTAAATTTACGCCTCTCGTGCTTTCGCAATGAAAAAAAAAGAAAGAAAAGACTACGTCACCGACAAATCGAACTGTACCGCGGGATTTAATTGGCCTATAATAAATTCTCGCATCTCGCAATGCTGTAACGTCTCGCGTTCCCCTTTCGAGCGCGCGAAGCAAATTAGTCCGATCGAATCTAATTTATATCCACATTTACAACTCTCCGCTGCTCCTTTATGTAACCAACGATCTCTGAGCGCTACTAACGCGCCGTTGGAGCCTAATTACGCCGAAAATCGTGCGTCGTAAAACACTCTCGGCGTCCATCGCTCTTTAATTAAGACACACCATCTCTCTCTTTCTTTCTCCCCATTGAAGAGAAAACAAAAAAGACCCATCCGCGATGTAACGAATTGTTTCGGGGCCCACTTCGGCAATCACGCTCCACCATCTTTCTCTCTCTCTCTCACTCGTCACCTACTTTCGTGGCTGCGGCGACGGTAGCCCTGCCAATCTCGCGGGGCCGATCTTGCGTAACGGCTCGACAAAGGCCCCCCCGAAGGAGTACGCGCACTCTCACACACATGTGTGTCTCGTATGCGCGACGAACCGTTATTTCGCCGGCGGGGTTAAGGGGGCAGAGCGGAGAGAAGAGACTCGAAATCAAAGGTTCATGGCGACGGTGACGCCGATTCTTTTTCATTTTGCCGATGTCGGGCGGTGTAAGAGATTTTAATGGCGCGAGAGAGTATCGGTTCGTTATTAACGCGTTTAACGGGGTCCTGAGGCAGCCTCTGAGTGCTTTTTTTTCTCTAGAGAGTCGAGTTTAATAGGATGCCGGCTGAACGGGTGAGGTTGACCTCTATATTTAAGATGGATGAAGAGATGAAGTGGGATTTAAATTTCGGAGTTGAAATAATAATCGAAAGTTTTTTTTTATTTGTATAGTTATGAGATAAATAAGATCGCCGGGCGATTTGAATTTCTGAAGGAAGGTGTCAATAACACAAACTGTTTTATAAACACTTATGTGTTTATTTATTTATGTATTAAGAGCATGGTTTTGGGTCATTTTAAAAATTTCGATTTGCAATTGGCGTGAGCAAGAGCAGAACACTATTAATGAACATTTGCTACGCAAGAGTTCTGAAGTCATCGATAAAAAAATATTGGTGCGTCATAACTACTTACCTCTCGAAGCAGCCTGTGCCTGATGTGACAGGTGTAATTATTTCTTCTGCTTTACGTATGAAGATGAATGTTACTTTTATAAGTATATATATATAGTGTGATCTCATTTCTTTCAAATCAGAACAATGAACTGAAAGATGAAGACAGCCACCAAATTCGAATTATAAAACATTTAAAATCTTTAACAATCCCAAAAATTAAATTTAACATTAAACCTCGGAATTCCAAATCCTACTACATATTAAAGTATTGCAATACCTTACCCAATAAAATAACTTCATTCTACATTTAATGGCAATATTACCTTTCCACATCGCGCAATCATGACACTCCTCACGCGTAAAGACTGGGCGGACGGACGGACGGTATCCTTTCGGCGATCTCATATGCGTACGTGTGTGATCACGAACAAAGACGGGAGGAACCGGCTGTCGGGACGCGGCTAAACTGAATTTCTTCATCTGCGATGATGTGCGCCTTATGCTGGGTTTCGCGTGATGTGGGTTGGGCCGTAATTGAAATGTGACGGAAATGGAATTTAATTTTTAAACACGATTGAAAATTAAGAAATGTGTATGTATGTGTGATATTTATTTGAAGATTGCTTTACTAATTTTATGTCTCTTTTTGTTACAGGTAAGGGTCGTTTCCTCTACTATGTGTCCTATGAAGCAATGCGTGAGTACAACAAATCGTAAACCAAAGTGTTAAATTAATAACATTTTGGTTCAATATAAAATGACAACAACTGATAGTATATTTATTGTGCTTAAGAGTCTACCATCACCTTCATACTGTAATTTACAAAATTCATAGTGTTTTCCCCAACTTTATGATGCTTATGATTTTGAAACTATAAAAAAAGGTAATGGTGACCGCCATATCATTTAACATTTATAATTTTATTTATGTTTCTTTCCAAAAACTGCTTTGGAATCTCGCCGAATTAACTGACATCTCCCCCTTCAAAACTTTCATCCTGGAAATCATCGCCATTTCATCAATCACATCTCATATCTGCGTTCTGCAAGATCGTCGAGCATCGCAATGATCTCGTCACAAATCAAACGAACCCTTCGCACATTGGAGGAAGCAAGACAGTAGACGTCGGCACGACTCATGCGCGCATAAGCTCCTAATGTCAATCGCTATACGTCGACGACCTGCAGTCTACATGTGTGCGCGCGCATACGTATATACAATCCGAGCGCGTGTGTGAATGACGTCACAAATCGTTTTCATTCCTTTCACCGCGATACTTCGAGAGAGCGCAAGAGCAAGAGCAAGAGCGCGGGGCAACCTGCTGCTGGCCCCTTCGTATAACCTGCTCTATCTGCGCGCTCCCGTCCTTCTGTCTCTCTTTGTCTCTCTCTCTTTTCGCGAGCAGAGAGCGTGCGCGTATACTTAGTCACCGCGCATAACGGACACAAACGAAGGAGCAGCAGCAGCAACAGCAGCGAAGGCACAAACGGCTGCATAGTCACGTTCGCGACTCGAAAATGATTGCGCCCTCGTATCGCTCGCCGAGATCGTTTTCTGTTTAGCGCAGTGACAGTAAGCGCTCTCTTTTACCCTCTCTCTCCCTCTTGCGAGCTTGCACATTCTGCAACTCGCAAGAGAGGATTCTTATTGCAAGAGCACGAGTACACCGATACCAAATGGTGGTGTGTAAAGTGCGAGATGGGACATCACAATCTGCTCTAATTGCAGACTGAAGCCCATTTGTTTTTATATGGGAGCTACTACTAATTTTGTAGCTCTCGCAGGGTGGATAGTTACATTTTGTTGAAAAAAAAACTGAATTTTAGTATTAAGAATTAATAAACAAGTGCGATACTTTTTATAGATGTTTTATTATTCCATGTTTCTACGTCAAATACAGGTTAAATACTTTTCTTAAATGAAATATGAGTTAAAATTACATAAATCTAAAGATGTGTCAGTACAATTCAAATGAACTTTTCGTATAAAAGCTAGTATTTAGTAAGTTTCTCTATTGATTAATATTATCATTAAGTGTAGTCCAATAATAGGAACTGTTATGCATAATTATTACTTACGGAGCTCTGTTATATTGATTAAAGGTTGATTTATAGTTATTGTATAACTATTTTAAATTTGTAAACTACATTTATTAAATGGCTTTAATAGTTATTGAATAAATATCACAGAGCACTACAATATGTTTTTCCAATATATTCTACATACTTATTTATAAAATGTAGAAATATCTTTTAATTAATATTTATTTTCCGACAGATTAAGTGTCTCATCTATGGGATATTATGGCTGTCCAATACAACAGAATTCGTTAGATGTAACGCCATTATACAAACAACTACTATAAAGACACTTGGGCTTAATACTCAACAACCTTTGCTTGATACAACAATCGAAAATGTAGTACCCAATTCTGAACATTCACATAAAAAACGAGATCTAAGTGAAACTATTTCAAACCCATTTATAACAACATCAAAAGTACATGGCAGAAATGACGGTTTTAAAGGCCGATTTTCGATACTTGCTTCAGAAGGTGTTGCTGCTAGCGCACCAGCCGAAAAACGTGTAGTTTTAGACAGTTTGGGTTCTGCTACTCATCATCATGATCACGGACATCATCATGGGCACCACCATGACCATAAACATGGTCACCATCATGGCCATAAGCACGGTCACGATCACCATTCAAAACACGACCATGGTCATGAACATAAACATCATCATGGACATAAACATCATCATGGGCACGATCACAAGCACGGGCATCATCATCATGAGGAACATAAGCACGGTCATAAGCATGATCATAAGCATGGGCATCATCACAAACACGGCCATCACCATCATCGAGAACATAAACACGGTCACCATCATGACCATGGCCATAAACATGGTCATGATCATAAGCATGATCATGATCATAAACACAAACATGATCATAAGCATGATCATCATGAAGATCACCACCACAAACATGGCCACCATCACCACTCCGAACATAAACATCACGAAGAGCATAAGCATGAACAAGAGCATCACCATCATCATAAACATAGTCATAAAAACGAACATCATCATCATCATGATCATCACCATAATAATAAGCACCATCACCACCATAGTCACAAAGAAACTGAAGAGCACCATCATCATCATGGACACGAGCATAAGAATGACCACAAGCATGATCACAAGCACGATCAACACCATCATCATGGTCATGATCATCACCATAAACACGGTCACGAACATCACCATGGACATCATCAGGATCATGACCATAAACACGGCCACGATCACAAACATGACCACCACCATGGACATAAGCATGATCATCATGAAGAACATAAGCATGGTCATCATCACGGTCATAAACATGGCCACCATCATGATCACAAGCATGGTCACCACCATGGCCATCATCACGGTCACCACCACGGTCACCATCACAAACATGGTCATGAGCACAAACACGGCCACGACCATGGACATCATCATGGACATCACCATGGGCACCATCACCACCATGGGCATGAACACAAACATGATCATCACCAAGACCACAAACATGAACACGGTCACCATCATGGTCATAAACATGATCATGGCCATAAACATCATCACGACCATCATGAACATCATAAACATGATGAACATCACAAGCACCATGTCGAACATGGACATCATCATGGTCATAAACATGATGAACATCATAAGCATCATGAAGACCACGGACATCATCATGGACATCACCATGATCATGGGCATCATGAGGATCATCATCATTCAGCACATGAAGACCATCATCATAACCATTTCCAAGATCATCATCATCATTTTGGTGCTTCGCAAACACACGCAGAATATGCATTTCCTGAAGAAGGTTTGGCAGCAGCCGAATCGGCCAAAGTTAATAACGAAGCAACGGTGACTGCGATATCATCAACACCATTTATTGTAAAATTAGTTTAAATAAAATATTTTTTACTCATGTGGTATACATGTTTTGTAAAATAAATTACTGCAATTTTTTAAAATAAATATGACAACATTAATAAGCTTTTTTTACTATACCTGTTTACAAATTAAAACTTTAATAGTCTTTAAAACCACAATACAACTTTTCAAAAAATATGTAGAGAAACCAAAATATAATAATCCAAATGTAATATCTGAAATGAAAAAAATAAATAGCTGAGTTATTTTACATTGTGACGAACAAGCCCACGTACAAGGTTATTTTTATTTTATTTTATTTTATTGAAGTAAACGGGCCAAAGCCCTTAACAAAAATTTATGTTAAATTTAATTGCAGATAACGTGCATGTACTCAGTAGGGTATCTTTAGAATTTATATAAATAATTTACTTTTATATATTTAATAGGAAAATATAAATATAATTTTTTATTAATATAAATAACGAAGATTTTGCACGTAACGATATGCATTGAAACTGCGGGTCAGGAGGGTATGCAGTATAGACTAATAGAACTTTTCTTATACAAGCTAAGATTTAGTAAGTTTCTATGATAGTAATAAAATTGAGACTTAGTGCATTTATATTTTAGTAAAAAAAGCTAAACTTACAATAATAATTACTTTTATCCTTTTTTTTAACAGATGTATCTGATATCGGGGTATTTGTGGCTGTTCGTTTTAGCACGATCTGTTGAATCAGCTACTGTGCTCCTCATCCCTACACAAAATAATGATACAAATTCACAAGGACTTAGTAATCAAGGGCAATCACATACTACAATTACACCAGACAATGTAGAAATACAAACTGAACGTATCATTGAAAAGCGCCAGCTGCATAATAGGAACAACTTTGGTTTAAATACAGGGAGTCCAGATTCCCATAGTTCGCCCACGTCACAGAAATCCAAGCAAGAACAAAATTTGAATAAACAAAATGGAAGTCCATTCACTTCCTTTGCTGCACTCGCTAAAGCTATTGTTCCAATGAGTAATCCAACTAAATTAGACAGTTTACCATCAGCTACCTCGTTCGGTTCATATGGACATCATAGCTCTCACAGCCACCATGGTCATGAACATAAACACCATCACGGACACAAACATGATCATAAACATGGTCACCATCACGGTCACCATCACCATGCAGATCATGGTCATCACCATAAACATCATGAGGATCACAAGCATAAACACGATCATGGACACCATCATCATCATGATCAAGATCATAAACATAAACATGGCCATCATCATGATCAAAAGCATCACCATGAAGAAAAACATGAACATGATCATCATCATAAGCATGGCCATCACAATGAACACAAACACGGCCATCATCACGGACAGCACCATAAACATGGACATGAACATAAACATGGTCACCACCACAAACATGGTCATAAACATCATGCAGATCACCATCACGGTCACCATCATCACCACACTTCAAAGCACGAGCATCATGAAGAACACAAGCATCACGGAAAGCACCATCATCATCATAAACATGACCATCACAATGAACATCACCATCATCATAACCATCATCACAAAAATGAACATCATCATCATCATGAGCACAAAGAAAAGGAGGAACATCATCATCATCATGGGCATAAAAGTGGACATCATCATGATCACAAACATGGCCATCACCATGGCCATCATCATGGTCATGATCATAAACATGGACATCACCATGAACATAAACACGGCCACGAGAATGAACATAAACACGGTCATCATCATGATCATAAGCATGGTCATCATCACGATCATAAACATGGCCATCATCATGAACATGGTCACCATCATGGGCATGAACACAAGCAAGAACACAAGAACGATCATCATCACAAGCACGGACATCATCATGAACATGGTCACCATCATGGTCACGATCATAAACATGATCATGAACATAAGCATGACCATAAGCATGGTCATAAACACGGACATCATGAAGAACACCATCACAAACATGGCCATGATCATGGTCATCATCATAAACATGGACATCATCATAAACATGAACACAAACAGGATCATAAGCATGATCATCATCATAAACATCACCATGATCACAAGGAAAAGCATGGTCATCATCACGGTCATCATCATCATGACCACCACGGTCATAAAGGTCATCACGAGCATGGGCACCATCATGATCATCATGAAAGTCATGGGCATCATGGACATCACGCCCATCTCGGATTTCATGAGAGTACTCATGTTGACTTTGGAAATCACGACTATTTTGGTGCTACACAACAACATGCAGAATATGTATTTCCTAAAGATGGATTACCCGCGGCAGAGTCTGTCAAGATTGCAAAAGAAGAGTCTATAGCCACAACACTTCCACCGCAACCTTATGAGGAATAAATATTGTAAAAATTTATTTTTTCAATTAATAAATATAAAAAACTAATAAAATCGATTGTGTATATGAATATTTATCACCCACATTATCTTCTACATACTTTGAAACAATTAAAAAAATAAGATGAAAAGAATGTCTTTTTGTACTAGTACTGGTTAAAGTTTTCGAAAGATTCTTATTTAAATCACATAAATAACTAGATATAATAAATAATATATTATATTATAATACACAAATGCTTTGAAAAGTATACAGTGCGATTTGGACTGTAAGTGTAATTATAAAACCTTTAGTATACAAGCTCTCATTTAGTAAGTTTTTACGGTAGTTTTATCAATAAGAATAATCTGATAATATATATGAACATAATATTAAAATTTGTTATGTTTGATTTTTTCTGACAGATAAATTGCCTCATGGCGGGGTTTTTATGGCTATTCATTGCGGCACACTTGGCCGAGTCTGCTAGTGTACTTCAAGTTGTTGATCAAACACGGCCACTAAATATAATAACCACTACACAAAATATACTTTTGAATCCTCCACATCCACAGCAAAAGCGGCAATTGGATAGCAAATCACCTTTTGGTTTAAACTTACAATTAACCCCTCCAAGCCCGTACATAACAGCGAAACCGTTAAGGCTACAGGGTCAAAAAAATGTTAAAAGACGCAATGACTCATCAAGTGTGTTTTCAAGCATGTCAACAACCATTCCATCATTTGAGCGACGAGCTCAGTCAGACAATTTACATGATGCAGCAACATTTATTCATACGATAGGTGCTCATCATGATTACCATCATGGACATGGACATCATCATGGTCATCATCACGGACACGATCATCATTCTCACCATGATCACCATGAAAAGCACAAGCATGATCATGGACACAAACACCATCACGGTCATGATCATAAGCATAAACATGGACATCATGAAGAACATAAGCACGATCACAAGCACGACCACAAACATGGTCACCATCACAAACATGGCCATCATCACCATCGAGATCATAAGCATCATCATGATCAGAAGCATCATCACGACCATGAACATAAGCATAAACATGACCATAAGCATGAAAATAAACATCATCACGAACATAAACATCATTCTGAGCATGATCATAAACATGGGCATCATCATCATCATGGTCACAAGCATGGTCACGATCACAAACATAAAGGAGATCATCATCACCATCATAAACATGAACATCACAATGAGCATCATCATCATCATGACCATCATCATCACAATGATCATCATCACCATCATTCTCATAAAGAGACAGAAACGCATCACCATCATCACGGCCATGAGCACAAAAATGACCATAAACACGACCATAAACATGATCAACATCATCACCACGGTCATAAACACGATCATGGCCACCATCATGAACACAAACATGGACATCATCAAGATCATAAACATGGACATCATCACGAGCACAAGCACGGTCACCATCATGATCATAAACACGGACATCATCAAGAGCATAAGCATGGCCATCATCATGAACACAAACAAGATCATCATCATGAGCATAAGCACGGTCATCATCACGGTCACCATCATGGTCATCATCATGGACATCATCACAAACATGGACATGAACATAAGCATGAGCAGAAGCATGAGCATAAACACGGTCACCATCACGAACACAAACATGGGCACGATCATGAACACAAACATGGTCATCACGAGGATCATAAACATAAGCATGAGCATAAACATGGTCACAAACACGGACATCATCACGATCACAAACATGATCATCATGATCATCACAAACATCATCAGGATCATAAGCACCATCACGACCATAAACATAAGCATGATCATAAACATGACGAGAAGCATAAGCATCATGAACATCATGGACATCATCATGGACATGATCATCACCATAAGCACCATGAAGATCATCATCATCACGCCCATGAAGATCATCATCATAAACACCACTTTGGTCATCACCATCACTTTGGTGCCACTAAAATTCACGAAGAGTATGCATTCCCTGAACATGATGCGCCAGTGTCAGAAACCAAAATTAAAGAAGAAACTACTATAACGACAATTCCACCACCATCTTTCACAGGTCAATCGGAGGAGTAAATATATCTGTTAATTATGCATTATTACAGTTGTTGAATTGTAAATTAGAATATTTTAAAAATAAATTTATTGTCTTTTAGCATTAATAAAGTATTTTCTTAATAAATTTGTAACAATAAAGTGAAACGCAATAATATTTTCTCATTTTTATTTTTTTTCGGATACACTTAAGCAGTCTTATATTTTGTATCCAGATTTCTTATTATATGCAGTAAATACTTTGGTATAAAATATAAAACATACATATAAAATCTTGTGGTCTAGTTTTACTCATTAAAAATATAATAACGAACCATTTCATTCCATTCAAAATAACCATACTATCCCAAATATTAGGCCATCATTAATTTATCTCTTTTTTTTTTATCTCAAACAAATAGAATATACATTCTGTTAAAAAAAACGAGTTCGAGCCAACTCTAGTGAAATATAGTAGCACCCGACGTAATTTTTTCAAACTGCACATAGAGGAAACAGTGTTTATATCTTCGTTATATTCGGGTCATCGAGGTTTCGGTCGTACGCGTACTAGAACGATCGCTCGCGGCGACACTATAAGCGCAAGTTCCCGTAGAAGTAGCAGCAACTGCAGCAGCAGCAGCCACGGCAACAACAACAACCCCCCGGGCAGCGAACTAGTGGAGTGTTACAGTCGCGCGCGTACACGCGCGCGCAAGTGCGATGGTAAATTTCGTTTAATGGTCAATAACTTCTCGACACGTCGGACAGATAACACACGACGGAGCTCTGCTGCACTCGCGGAGGCACACTTACGTGCGTGCACAGTAGAATGGGCCTAGACGAGAAGGAGGCAAGGAACTCTCCGTAGGCTGTGTGAGTACGTGCAATGCGGTGCGCACGGGAGAGCGACGAGACCGAGCGATAAATTGTCGTAGATGTGAGTGACTAGCGAAACTTCGGAGTCGTTGCGCAGATATCTGTGCGTGCTACCGGTATTCCCGCGGTTTGCACAGATCGAGGAAAGTAAAGTTCAGTGAAAAGCAATGTTGCGATATTATTGATAATAAAGTTATTGATCATATTGAAGAATCTGATTTATTGATATCGTAGGAAATTGGCGAAGTAACTATAAATTTAATTAATGTTTCAATTCAAACAATAAATTATCGTTCTTAGTTGTGTACGAAAGTTTACCAACTTTCCCAGATATATTTCCCAAGATATACGCTCTTTCCTCTAAAAACAACCGCAAAACTTTGACGAAAATCATTTACCGAAACCCATTTTCCATACCTCATACAGTATCACAGTCACGTAGCTTACAGCCCCCGCGTCCCATAACCGCATCTCCGCATAAAAGAATCAAGAACCTCACCTCTCCGAGACCCTTGAACTCTCCCCCTACCTCCGTCTCCGTAATCCCATTACAGCGCTTTCGCGGCACTTTGCGTAACGCGCTCCGCGTTTTCCCAGACGCCTCCTGACAATGCCTGAAAATTTCATCACGCGTCTCGCCATCTCTCCTCGGCGGTTTTTCGATTAGCTATGCGGCCGCCACCGCCGCCGCGAATCACAAGCGAAGGGACGAGACAACGTCGACGAGGACGTGGAAAACGACAACGGCAGCCGCCCCTCTGCCCCCTCTTCCAGAGATGTCATTATACGCGCGTGTAATTACACATGCAGCGCTCGGGAATATATCGGCGCGCGAGTACGCTTTAATGCGTGTATGTGCGTATACTTATGTACAGGGGAGAGAGAGAGAGAGAGAGAAAGACCGCAAAGGTTTCTCGATTAGGAGTTTCGCGCGCGGCGGTGGCAGGGGCAGCACATCCGGCACCTTGATGACCTTGGATGCGCGCCTTCGGCAAATGTTAATGGAGGCGCGCGACGAGCGGGAGAAAAGGAGGAATGGGACGGACAACGTCGTCGCGGTAATTATCGTAACAACGCGAGTGCAGGACTTCAGTACAGCGGCGATGTTATTTCTTCTTTTTTTTTATGGGAGAGAGGTGTTATTAGGCGCGTGCACGACGGCTACCGTTTTGCTGCTTTGTTTTCGGGGTAAACTGCGCGATGTCCGGTGTGACATGATGATACTGTTTTATAGAATAGGGCAATTTCAGATGATAAAGGGAAATTGGTTCGCCGTGGAAAGGTTATTTTTATGGAGAATAACGAGAGTATTTATGTGTGCAAAAAGTTATACGTATATTGTTTTGCATTAATATTTTTGTATAAAAAATGGTAATTGACATGGTTTTTTTTTTGTTCGAGAAGTCATATGCACACTACATTTATTGAATGAATAAAAACATTTAAAATAAAACATCAGTATCGGATGAATGACCTGATTAAAAAAAAATAAATGGCTACTAAAATTTGTATTCACTCGCGTCTCGCCCTATATTTATCAATATTAAATAGATTATCGATTTCCCATTCGCCAATCACAAGTAACGTCATGCATTAAACAGTGCCTTCATTACAGACTCTATTCCTTACTTCCATCCTTTCTCACACCACTTCACGATTGCATTCAAAATCCCCATTTCCATCCACAAAAAACGTCCGACACCGCAAAACGGTCACCACCACCACCACCGCGGCGAAATTCCTCCGTCTTCAAAACAATGGCCTTACCCACCTATGCACACAGACGCATGCACACAGACTTGCAGCCGCGCACGAGTAGCGGAGCACCTGTGCTCGGGCTCGCATGAATTATTTAGAAGTCCGTAGAGAGACAGAGAGAGAGA
>JAPYZP010009141.1:0-14169 GCA_030522985.1 Torymus sinensis
CTGTGATGCGTTGTTGCACGCGCGCGCGGGTATCCGTAGGCGAGGATCATTATGATTTGCGTAAGATTGTTTCGACGTAAAAGTGTATACGCGTTGCCCCGGCCTTTTATATTATAAACTTTAAATTTTAATGACACCGGGGATGTGTTGTTCGAGAAGAATATAATCAATTTTAACGTTATATTTTCAATTTTTTTATATCATTATACATTATGTATATTAACCGATTATACATGATGAATTATATTTTCCTTTAAATTTCATACAAAGTGCGATGCATTTATTACACCACGGTAGTAGTAGAATTTTCAAGAAACCCACTTAAACGCCAAGACAAATCGACTGCAGTTTGTTTCAATTTCAAAACTTGCGGCCGTGCGCGCTGCGGCTTGCAAGAAAAAAAGCGAGCACTCGCCGTAATGCTCATCGATACGCATCGATCATCATCCTCTCTCTCCGACCTTCGCCTCATCCTTAATACCGTGCAATTAGCTTAGCCGAGGCATAAATTTTCGTGTACGTGCTCTATCTCTCTCTACTCCCTTCTTTTTTATCATGCCCGAAAACTCTCCTCGACCCGCGGGGCTCGTCGATGTTTACGAGCTCGGCGCCGCTATATACTGTTATTTTTTATTACTTTGGCCCGCTAATGGCCGGCTAAAGTGCCGCGCGTAAAAATCTATACGCGTTTTACGAGAGAGTGCGGCGCGCGGTCGCGATGAGAGGAGGAAAAAAATGACGGGTTCTTTTTTCGGCGCTGCTGCTGCTGCTGCTGCTGCTGGAGGAGAAGGTTTTGAAGAATGCGAGCTCTGTCGTCGGGGTAGGGAGAATTAAAGTTATTTACGCGGAAGATGTGCGTCAGACGCGCCAAGTTTTTACCGGGTTTGGGAGAAAAGAGCGACGCGCAAAAGCTTGAAAATATTTGAAAGTTATTTATCTTAAAGAGGTATCGCGTACCTGCAATTTACGCGTTATTCAAAAAGTATTCTCTCTCTCCCGTGCGTCATCGCGGGCTAAAAAGAAATAACGCACTTTGGCAACCTCCGGCATTTTTACGCCTTCTTTTTATCATCATTTATTTTGATTTATCATTGTTTTGCGTCCCCGCAAACCTGCAAAGTAAACAAAAAAACCCCGATTTTTTTTTTGTTCTAATCAAAGGCCGACTTCGTGGCCCCACAAAAAAAAATCCCGCAAACGAAGTCGATACTTGCCCTAACTAACCTCCCGAATCAATCAAGTTCCGCGCCGCCTGCACCCCTGCAGCCTCTTACAAGAATTTCCTTTGTCTCACAACTCCGCTGCAGAGCCAACCAGCCAACCCCACATACTCTCTCTCTTCTCTCTCGCGACGTTTGAAGAATATACGGCTCTCGTTAAAAGCGCTGCCGTGCGCTCTCGTGTGTAGCGGTGCGCTGCGCGAAAAACCGGAACGTGTGATTACGGCTCCGCAAATTGCGCGCGATTTCGCGCGCGCCGAAATTTACGGCCCCGCGCGCGCGTTTATGCTATATATACGTGCTTTTTTTCGGCGCCGCGAGGATTTTTTTCGAACCTGAGGTTGCGGCTTTTTTCTGATCGCTGAGAGAAAGAGAGAAAGAGGTTGTGTGTGGGGTATATGGTTTGAGCGGAGTTTGTAAGTGCGAGTTTGATGGATGCGGGAGGAACGGGGAGAGGTTCGATTGGTAGGTGCGAGGTGTTAATGATGGATTTTTAAGGGGCGTTTAGGCCGCTTGAAATGATACCTTTCGGATTCGCAGAATATCGTAGTTTAAAATTTCAAAAGGAGCGCGCTTATTTTATTCTAGGACGAAGGTTCGATGTGAATCATCCCGACATTGTATATATATATACGAAAAAGGTTTACCATCGGCGCGGCGCCTTATATCGCCTGAAATGGCATAAAGGTAGTCGCGCGGCGCCTCTGCGCTTTTTATCCCCGCGCGACTATACGCACTCGTATAACCTCCACAGTCGTTAATTATACACGTGGTTAAATTTTACGCGCACACGCGCGTATGTAGCTAAATACCGGATGCTCGCGCGCGAATATCATTTTCATATTTCGCGCGCTATCGGGGGAAAAGCGCGCGGAGGGGTTTGTTTACGATCGCGGGGAATTTGTTTACACTGTGCGTATAGGTGTAGTAAGGTCGTAGAAATTATTTGATAATAAAATTTACTGTGCGTTAATGTGTACGTGTGTATATATACTTTTATTAGTGAGTATATACAGACGAGTACAGGGGCGAGGAATTTCTTATGGAAAAAAATTCGCAGTCCCCCTTTATAATCGTCGGTCATAATTAAACGTATATAATACAAAAGCAAACGTGTCGGCATTCCTTATGCGCCCCCTTATTAATAAAATTAGCCGGACGAAAAGAAAAACGAGCAGCCTCCGCGGCCTTCCATTAAACCCCCGTCGTATGAAACAATTTGCGCAATTTTAATTAGCAACGTATACATACACGCCGTCGTCTCTTACGCAAAAAGACAGCTATGTCTCGGACGTCATATCGACGAGCTCTTAACGACATAGTTCCGACAGGTACTTTAATTAGGAATAACTATCATCCCCTCTCGTACTCTTTCTTTCTTGCGCGCAACAGGATGATGGCCCTTTGAGTCGAGCGATCGGCCGGTGGAGATTAGCGCGTGCAGGCACGCGGGAGGAGTTCGGCACAAGCTGCTATAGGCCTTTTTTTTGTTCTTGCTTCGATCAACAAATTACGCGAGTACTTATATAGTGTGTAGAGCGTTGATTTACGACGTGGGCGAAACGACCTGCGTTGCGCTGTAAAAGCGTTTTTGGCCGCAGCGATCGATGGCCGATCGGTTACTATAGTTGCGATATCGCTCTAAACTCTGTTTTTAAAATGTAAAATTTTAATATTATAACGACATTGGAAAGGACTCGGTAACTTAAGAGAGACGCGAAAAGGTGAATTAAAAAAACGAGAGCCGAGCTATTCCCAGCCGACTCGATAACAACCTCGCGCTGCAACCAAATAAATCACGCGGTCTCCGAACCTCTCGGTATCAATTAATCCTGGCGCGTTAACGGCCCGCGGACAGGCTTACTCTCTGCCCAGATGAAATTTCACGACCTTTCCCCGCTGCACACACTTATATACGTACCTCCATATATGCGTGTGTGCGCGCATATATATGTACGCAGCGCACATCGTTTCACGCAGGGCGCAGAGTCGCTCCTGGCGACAACTCGCTTAATGGGCCGGGAGATCTCGTTCTCGTTAGAGAGAGAACGAGAGGAAAAAGAGAGAGAGAGGGAAGAGAGAGAGAAAGGGAGTGCGTGCATGTGTGTACTTTGGTCTTTACTCTTTGTGAAGTCGCGTGTGAAGGGTCGTTTACATTGGGAAATAACGAGGATCGGTATGAGAAAAATTGCGGGGAAGAGAAATAATATTTTTCGACGTTAAAAGCAAGAGACGTTGATACTTATCAATATAATTAAATTGAACATCTTCCGTTCGGACCATAAACTTTCTTCTAATATTCATCGCGTATTGCTTACACCGATTGACTGACAATTCCATTACGAAAGCAATGATCGAAAATTCCCATATCCATTCACAAATCCATTGTGAATGAAAGCCCTGAGCCCAGCACGCGCATTCTCCTCGCGTTGCACAAGACAGCGGGACGCGTGTCCGCGGCGGCGGCGGGGCTACGACGACGCGCTATTGGGATCTGACATCGTCGGTGGCGAAAAGTGGAACTACGCCGTAGAGACAGTACAGTATATCTATATATACTCCCCATGTCAGATCCCATATTGGAAGTGGTTCGCCCACCTCCGGCCCGGTGTATTATATACCTGTACCTACGTACGCGTACGCACACGCGCGTTTGCTTTTTCAGGCCTAGAAAGAGCAAGACAGAGGGAGAGGCCTATCTATAGAGGTACATCTCGCGAGCGCGCACGCGCGCGTATACGATGTGGGTGGGTCGCGCGAGCTCGCGCAGAGTTTCCATTACTTTATCTCGCTTTATCGTGTCCCTCCTCTCTCTCTCTCTCTTTCCTTGTTTTTCCGGTCTTTCCTGCGGGATATACAATGTTCGCGGGCTAGTGTACGTGGTTTTTGTCCGGGGCGAGGGTGACCGGTGGCTTTAATGCGGTTGCGAAGTGTGCGCTAAAGCCGGTCGTTTATATTTGCTTAGTGGTATATAAATGATTGCGAATGGGGTGGTAGAAGTGAGCGAGGAAATTTTCGAAATAACTTTGGTTTACAGTTGCGAAATGAGTAATCCAATTAAGTTTACGGGGAGAATAACGGGCTCTAACTTGCGGAATATTAAGTTTTTCTTGAGCTTCTCGTAAAAAGTCATTTTTATAATGTCTCCTTGAAAATATATGTCATGCGTAAAATATCTTTATGGTTATCGTAAACTTAAAAAAAATGGTAACGTTGATTGTAAATTCATTAAACAATTAAGATCAATAAGTGGCGCTCATTAATTATACATACAGCAGCTGATATCAATCGATTACGCAAACATAGATAGATTCCCTAAAAACTATACCGTACACCGTTACATTCCAAATCTCCCTTCCCAACTCGTCGATATTTCCTCTCTCTCTCTTTCAGATTTTCTAACGCAACTTACACACGCGCCTAAAAAGTCTCTCGGAAGTCCGTTATTACACGAACCTCTCCGGCAGGTATATAACACAATCGCTTATCTCGGCGTTTGAGCAAGCGACCAGTTCCGCGTCCGAACGTTTCCTAATTAGGACCGCCACGACGACGAGAATAGGGAAATTAATGAGGGACACGCGCACGCGCGATCGCTGCATCGGCACAGAGAGTTTATGGCACACACTGCGTAATGCACGGCTATATAAGCGAAACGCTCTTATGCCGCCGATTGCCGACGTCGCCGCGAGAGGAAAGTTTTATTGCCCGCCTGCGTCCTATAAGGCGGTTATTTTCTATGAGACGAGCATTCAACAATGGAATAGATGGGTTTTTTAGTTGAGCGGTGCGCTTATTGGATTTTTCGATCGAGATGACGACTGTTGTGACCTCCATTCGCCGAGGCCTACTTACCTTTATTTACTTTGAAATGTAAAAGTTTCGTCTGGGAATGGGATGCTAAATTAGATATAGATTACAGAGCCATATTTAGAGATATTCATTTGCCGAGAAAGTATTGCTTATTCAAGCGAAATCATAATTAACGTGACATAAATATAAACCAATAATTGTATATTAATCTTGCAACCTGAAAAACAAGGACAAAATAACTAACCAATCTTTTCTCTCTTTCTTTGTGTTACAGTTTGCATCGGGACAAATGGCAGGCTATCGGTGCCATCGAACAAGCAGCACCATTACCGCAACCTGCGCGACCGATACACGAACTGCACCTATGTCGACGGCAACCTCGAGATCACGTGGTTGCAGAGCGACGAGTTCGACCTTAGTTTCCTCAAGAACATTCGCGAGGTCACGGGTTATGTCCTCATCAGCCACGTGGACGTGAAGAAGATCGTCCTGCCGCAGTTGCAAATCATACGCGGCAGGACGCTGTTCAAGCTGAATATACACGAAGATGAGTTCGCCCTGTTCGTCACCATGTGCCAGATGTTTAATCTCGAGATGCCTGCACTCAGAGGTAAGCTTTAAACTTGACTAAAGATAATTAGAACACTAAAATTAACCGACGTTTCTTTAAAACTAAAAATCAATGTTTGTTTTACCTTTCTAGACATCTTGAATGGCAGCGTGGGTATGTACAACAACTACAACCTATGTCACATCAAGACGATCAACTGGGATGAGATCATCACGGGTACCGGCCGTCGCTACAGCTTTGTTTACAACTTCACATCGCCCGAGCGGGCCTGCCCCGAGTGCGACAAGTCCTGCGAACAAGGCTGCTGGGGCGATGGGCCAGAGAACTGTCAGCGCTTCTCCAAAACCAACTGCTCGCCCCAGTGCTGGCAGGGCCGCTGCTTCGGGCCTAATCCCCGTGAGTGCTGCCATCTGTTCTGCGCTGGTGGTTGCAGGGGACCCAAGCAGAGCGATTGCTTGGCTTGCAAGAATTTCTACGATGATGGAGTATGCACGCAAGAATGTCCACCGATGCAAAAGTACAATCCGACGACGTACTCGTGGGAGGCGAATCCAGACGGGAAGTACGCGTATGGGGCGACGTGCGTGCGCAAGTGTCCAGAGCATCTGCTCAAAGATAACGGCGCTTGCGTACGCTCCTGTCCGCCGAAGAAGAAAGCTCAGAACGGGGAATGCGTGCCGTGCGAGGGGCCATGTCCGAAGACTTGTCAGGGTGTGACAGAAGTACATTCGGGCAACATCGATAGCTTTAAAGACTGCACTATAATCGAAGGTTCAATCAGTATTCTAGACCAGAGTTTCAAGGGCTACCAGCACATCTACTCAAATTTCTCGTTTGGTTCTCGCTACGATGCTATGCATCCCGACAAACTTGAAGTCTTCAGTACACTAAAGGAGATCACAGGTTTCCTAAATATTCAAGGTGACCACAAGGATTTCAAGAATCTATCGTACTTCAATAATCTGGAGGTCATCGGTGGTAGAACGCTCACGGAGTACTTTGCAAGTTTGTACATCGTGAAGACGTCGCTAGTATCGCTGGGGCTGAGCTCGCTGAAAAAGATCAACTCAGGCTCCGTGGCTATTCTGGAGAATAAGAATCTATGCTACGCGAGCACCATCGACTGGGATAAGATCAGGAAGTCGCCCGAGCACGAGAGTCTGTTGTCGAACAACAAAAATAAGACTGATTGCAGTGAGTATCTTACATGTTTTAATCGGAATAATCATTGTTATATTTGTGTGAAAACATTAAATTAATGAAAATACCTTATTTTACAGTCAAAGAGAAATTGGTCTGCGATGAACAATGCTCTTCTGAAGGCTGCTGGGGTCCAGGATCAGATCAGTGTCTGGTTTGCAAAAACTTTATGCTTGGAATTAAATGCATAAGGGACTGTAATTCGCCAGGGTAAGCATCAAATGAATTTTTTATTTATTAATGTATTATACATCTAAAGCGATGTTTTAATTTTACGCTTGTTCAAATTTTATACAAGTTCTTTCATAGATTACTCATCATCATTATTTTTCATTACAGAATCTACCAAGCTGATGAAAAGAACTGCAAACCCTGCCACGAGGAGTGCGACGGCGCATGTACCGGTCCGAATCCTGAGCACTGCACGATCTGCAAGCACGTTAGAGACGGCCCTTACTGCGTACCCGAGTGTCCCTCCTCCAAGTACAACGACAATGGACAGTGCAGGCCCTGTCACGAGAACTGCGTGGGTGGTTGCGAGGGTCCGGAGAACAACATCGGACCCAACGGCTGCCATAGCTGCGAGAAGGCTATCATGAACGGCCGCCATGTACCCGAGGGATGTCTTCAGAAGAAGGAGCCTTGTCCTGATGGACACTACTACGAGTGGGTCAGTCCTCAGGAGCAGGGTGCGCTGAAGCCGCTGGCAGGCAAGGCCATATGTCGCAAGTGTCACCAGAATTGCAAGAAGTGCACGGGTTTCGGTACCCACGAACAAGTTTGCCAGGTGTGCACGAAGTATAAAAAGGGTGAGCACTGCGAGGAAGAGTGCCCTGCTGACCATTACGTGGAGCCCAATACCCAAAATTGCAGTCCTTGCGACCCGGAGTGTCGTGGTTGCTACGGTACGGGATCCGATCAGTGCTTCAAATGCAGGAATCTCAAGATCTTCTTGGTAAGTTCCTTGTTACTTTTTAACTATTCCTAAAGGCTTAATTCTAAAATCTATACGGAAAATTAACTCAAGGATTATTTTACTTTTCAGAACAATGGTGATCCGAACGACAACACCACAGTCTTCAACTGTACCGAGACTTGTCCACCGGAGTATCCTCACAAGCTTTTCACTGACGGTGAAAGCGACCTCTACTGCTCGCAGGAACCGATCGGCTTTGGTCTACAGTATGACTCAGAGCTGCAACCGGCTATCCTTGGCGGTGCCGGTGTACTCATCATCGTATTCCTCTCATTCGCCGCTCTTCTCATGTATCAATGGCGCCTACGAGTCAAGGCTAAGGAGAACACGGTCAAGATGACGATGGCTTTGACGGGTCTAGACGACAACGAACCGCTGAGACCAACGGGTGTCAAGCCTAATCTCGCCAAGCTGAGGATCATTAAGGAAGAGGAGATGAGGAAGGGAGGAATCTTGGGTTACGGTGCCTTTGGTAACGTGTACAAGGGCGTCTGGGTACCCGAAGGCGAGAACGTCAAGATTCCAGTGGCCATTAAGGTTCTCCATGAAGGTACAGGAGCGAATACATCCAAGGAGTTCCTCGATGAAGCTTACATCATGGCGTCAGTAGAGCACCCTAACCTGCTGCAGCTACTCGCCGTATGCATGACCTCGCAAATGATGCTCGTAACGCAGCTCATGCCTCTTGGCTGCCTATTAGACTTTGTTCGGAATAACAAGGACAAGATCGGTTCGAAGCCTCTGCTCAACTGGTGCACGCAGATCGCTCGCGGTATGGCCTATCTTGAGGAGCGTCGATTGGTCCATCGGGATCTGGCGGCGAGGAACGTCTTAGTGCAGACGGGCAACTGCGTCAAGATCACCGACTTTGGTCTGGCTAAGTTGCTGGATATCAACGAAGAGCAGTACAAGGCCGCAGGGGGCAAAATGCCAATCAAATGGTTGGCTCTCGAGTGTATCCAGCACCGGATCTTCACGCACAAGTCCGACGTGTGGGCATTCGGCGTGACGATCTGGGAAGTTCTTACCTACGGCGGTCGGCCCTACGAGCACGTTCCCGCGCGCAACGTACCGGAACTCCTCGAAAAGGGCGAACGCTTACCCCAGCCATCCATCTGTACGATCGACGTCTACATGATCATGGTCAAGTGCTGGATGCTGGATGCCGAGTCGCGACCAAGCTTTAAGGAACTCGCCGAGGAGTTCGCCAAGATGTCGCGCGACCCTGGCCGCTACCTTGCCATCAAGGGCGACAAGTATATGCGGTTGCCTTCATACTCCCTCCAGGACGAGAAGGAGATGATCCGTAACTTGGCCTCGGCGATGGACGGCCCCGAGGCGCTAGTCGAGGCGGACGAGTACCTGCAGCCCAAGTGTCGCGCTCCTCTGCCTCCTAACTTACTTTCGAATAGTACATCGGGCTCGTCGCCGCCCAACACCCCGCTGAAGACCTGCTGGCCGAACGGCACGTCTCTCAGCACGGATTCTCCTACACCGCAGAACCAGCAGAACTGGGACCGGGAACTGTTGAGGTACGGTGCCGGACTTATGCACGCAAACAACAACATTTCCAACGGCGGCAGTGTGACTGGAGGAAACGGGAGCAGCAGCGTAAGCCACGACGGAGCTGGCAACTCGCTGCAGCGCTCGCACTACGTCCATCCGAACGGACATTGTATCGGGGTACACACCGCTATACCTGGATCCGAAAATGGCAGCTCGAGATACTGCTCGGATCCGCTCAAGATGGTCGGCGTTAGAGGTACGTTATCGCATTTCAATATCTGTTCATTTATATCGCTTTGCTGTATTAGCCAAGCAAAAATCGAATGTTTAACTGGTTAATTCATTAGATTGTGACGTCACAGATGATGGATACATTGCCGAGGGCCCGGTGCATCAGCAGGCCTCAGTCGGTGGCGTGAAACTGGATCTTCCGATCGATGAAGACGACTATCTGATGCCGTCGCCCCAGCTTCCGGCTACTAAGACCCAGTACATGGATCTTATTGGTGAAGGTAATCCTGCTGGTGAGCATATTTATTATTTTAGTTAAATTTTTAATAAGTCGTAAAATTTCCGGAATGTTTTGTTTATTGTTCTCTATTTTTCATATTGAATTATCCAATCGATTGCGTTTCAAGTTATAATCAGACACGTGATAAGAACACGGTTCATTAAATCTAATGTTATGGATAGTTATATAACAAACGTGTTCTGACGAAATCCGAATGTCTATCCGATAAACTCGCGTATTTTGGCTGTTTAACATTGAATGCCCGGAAATAGATAAGCACTTATCACGGCTTTCTATATTTGAACTCTATATTTCGAACGTCTGAAAAAACACCCATATACAAACTTCGTTTCTTATCACTCATAATAACCACAAAATGTTTCTTCTAATTCCAGAAACCATGCCGAAACGGCTGAACAACGGGTACCGCCAGTACCAGCCGGACTTCCTCACAATCCCGGGCAAGACGTCCCTCGACAACCCCGAATATATAATGTCGCAGGACGACGGCCCCCTGACGCCTCAACCCCTGGGTATCCCAACGTCGCCGAATGCCCTGGACCAGGTGCTGGCTAACGGCGCGTTCGGTAGCGTCGGCCAGGTACGGCAGCGCAACTCCGAGGAGGAGTCAGACCACGAGTACTACAACGACTTCGACCGGCTCGAGCGCGAGCTACAACCGCTCAAGCCGCTGAGGAAGAACGAGACGACGGTCTGAGTTCTCTTCAAGTGTGTAGTGTTATAACAAAACGCTGCTACAGT
The DNA here is from genome assembly GCA_030522985.1 of Torymus sinensis. Lineage (NCBI taxonomy): Eukaryota > Metazoa > Arthropoda > Insecta > Hymenoptera > Torymidae > Torymus > Torymus sinensis. The sequence goes on from JAPYZP010009141.1 coordinate 10,560, forward strand.
GGAACAAAAAGAAACGATGTGAAATTGGTTTTAGCGAGAAATGGACTCGTGTGACGATTCGTCTTTTTTCTTCGTTTTTATATTGTGGACGAGTGCGAGAACGAGTTTCGAAACTCGATCGCTCGGGTATGGCGATGTTCATACGTTGGATCTCGATTAAAAAAAAAAAAAAAAGTTAAGTACATCGACAGCGTGGAGTCCGTACGACCGGTGACTATGTGAATTTACGTTTGTATATGTTCGATTGATTGGTTGAAGGTTTCACTTTTATTTCATTTCGGAATCTTCTTTCGGGAACCAATCGAATTGTCTATACATGTTTTTGAGCGTCTGAAGCTTTATATTAAAGTTTCAATAAAAATGGAATCTTTGACCAAGTCTAAGTCAACTTAGACGGTTTATGTCTCTATCGAGAAAAATATGTGCGAGATACAGTGGAGAGTTTAAAAAATTAACCACTGCCCGAGGCGCGTGTTTTTTAAATTAATATAACACAAAACATCGTGACAGTTTGTTGAAGAATACTTGGCAGTACTTAGAGATTTCCTGAATAAATAAAAGCGTGCCGTGTCTGATTGTGATCATAACTTAATGTCACGAATGTACCTTGTATGCGTGGACGAATGCGTGGAATGCGTGAATGGAGATTTGAGAAATCTATCGAAATAACAAGAGGAATTATATATGAAGCTCGCATAAGCGACTGCATCGATTTGACTATTAAATAATGAATTGCGCGTCGATGAGTCGTCCATGCCAGCGACACACAATGAACTGTAGTGCAAATATATTCTTAATGTGCCATTATTAATGTGGCTTGTAAATAATTGTAACTCATACTTGTAATTTACAAATTATAGCGCGCATATTGAACACTATATTGAACGTAAATCTAGTTTGCAGAAAAAAAACGTAAGGTCAGAGTAAGTCGTTGTTTTATTAGAATTTATAAGTAAACAAAAGAGAAAATATATCTCTGCAAATAGAATGACAAATGTTTTCTTTGCGATTTTTTTATACGTCGATCGACTGTATAATCTTGATCCACTTTTTTTTTTAAATAGACGCGAATTTTTATATTCGGTTGAACGAATTCGAACGAAAGTTTCGTTGTCGCCGATGACTGTGATAAGAAATATTCTATCCTTCGAGAACACTTAAAACTTTACGATCGTGATTTTTTGACTTCTTCTTTACTTGCAATTTTGTCGCAATGCACAAATTAACGAATGCATTTGTCTTCTTTCCGATTCGGACATTTGCACCTTTTATTACTTTGTTAAAAGAAGTTGAACTATTTGAATATTCATTAGAATATATTGTTTTCTTTTTGATTTACTCAAGGTTAAAAAATATTTTTTCAAATATTTATATTTGTTTTCTTTTTCACCAAAAGCAAAATATACAATTTAAAAGTGCCTTACATTAAATAACTGCTGAAAGCAATTTTATGAAAAATAATAACTTTCATATTAGTTCGCGACTTGTTATTGTTAAAACCGATCTTCCAAAAAGTATACGTAAAAATTGTACATTAACTGAAAGTGCCTATTTATAAGTAATAAGGGGTGTCTGTGCCTACAAATTCTAAGGAAAGTGAACAATTATAGAGTTCCGTGTTCAATGAAGATTAAATAAATTTCTATTTTTGACATTTTTACGAATAAATTATTTTACTTAAGAAAAGAACTATGTCTGGCTCTCTGTGTAACCTTAAACTGTATTGTTAAATTTTTCTACTTTTTCTACTAAAAGTAAATGAAAAATATATGCCTACATTGTATGCCATCACCGTTTTTGTGGACCAATCAAATTGGACATAGGTGGAATTCGATCATAAACATGTTAATATTTACTGCATTATTACTATAAAAGTTCGAATGTACATAGATAATTTAGCTCATAAAAAACTTCTACCTTATTGTAGAACGAAAGTACTTGAATCAACTAGTTAATTATGGGCACGAAACGTATATTACGGTACCAAGCGTAATGTATCTCGCCTGAATGGTTATAGGGTAGGATGTGCCATTTTGTACAGAGTATTAAAGAATCGAAAATGGAAATTTCGATCGAGAAGACATTGTATCTCAATGAGATCTAAAAGAGGCATGTTTCATATATTGACAATAACTATTTACCATACAAGAAACTTTTGCTATCTGGACTTTTGGAATTGCGTATTATAAAGACTTTTATAAGTATTTGCAATCGAAAATATATTGTTGTTATGTAAAAAATTTTACTATATGTTAAAAAAATTATTTTTAGAAAATGTAATAGCAAATGCTCATTTTTCGAAAGTCACAGATATCAAAGGTCACGCATAAGTCAATATGCATTGTGTACATTACGTTAAGTGTTGCTAATTATTATTACTATTATTCTTACTATTTTTTACAATAATTATTATATATATTTACTATTATTTTATAATAATTATTATTTTTTATTATACATTAAAATTGTAAAATACGAAAATAAATATATATAAATAGAAATATATACGATCTTACAGTCTGTTAGAGAAATGCAACTTCGAGTATAATGTAAGAAAAATCGTAAAGTTTACGTTTCATCTGCGGCGAATGAATAATTCCATGGAATCAGTTATTGATTTTTACAGACGCTTATTCGTTGCAAGATAATATGGTTGCAACTAACATCTGCGACAAATTGTACATTTTGAAAATAAATAAGCCACCGATCGACTATCGCAAAAGACTCCAGATAAAAAAATTCGTATTACATTTGTCATTCGGTTGTGGACATAGACTTTATAGATCTTTATATTATATCATATATCGTTACAAAATATTGTAATAAACGAAAATCAACATTCTTAAACTGATATCTCATTATTTATTGACCCTAGTCATCCTGTTATTTTTTTTTACATTCTATATTTTTTAATAGTCCCTTCTTAAAAAAGTGATGACCGGAAGAAGTGAAGCTTCTATAAATTTGATCTGTGATTGGCCCTTGGATAAAAGGCGGGAGAATTCAAAATTAATAATAAGCATTTTTATTTGATATTATTATTTAGTGGAATGAAAATGATTAAAGTAAAAAGTATTAAATAAATAAGAATCAAATTAATGTTGGTTGTAGACTTATGAGGAATACATTATTCAAGTACATAGAGCGCGCGTGGCGCGCATGGATTTCGCTAGTAAATTATACACGTGTATTTGTTGTTGAAACTGCGTAAATAAAAATATTAGATTAAAATGAATAAACAACCTTCCAAAATAATGATCAAAAAACATTGGTAAATGATAAAGCAATGTTATGTTTGTTTAAAAAACACTCTGGAACACAACTCAGCAATATTATATTCTGCAGACCATGAAGATGATCGCTAAAGCCAATTGAATGCCAAATTCTGCTTATAAAAAAGATTTCTTCAGATTTCTCATGCTGAATACTATATGATGAATTTCTGCGAATTCAGGTAAAATATTTAAATTATCGTACTGTTTTTGTAAATATCCATTCGTATTGAAGTGGAATAGAATTTTGTGGACCTTAGTTTGTAATGATTTTAACGGATTTCTTTTGATGATCTTATAAGTATTACGGTCATTGAGTAAAACATTCATTTTTCTTT